>PITA01004410.1:112587-123867 GCA_004023965.1 Spilogale gracilis
AATAAATAAATAAATAAATAAATAAGCAAGAGAACTTTGGGATATAATGAATGCTAACAAAGAAGAGAGAATAGAGTTATGTATAATGATAGGAAGGGTTAAATGGGGACAGGGTTAAATAGCAAACATTTCTGTAAGATTATAAAATGGGACTTGAGATTTGGAAAACTCGGCTTAAATACAATAATTTGTGTTGTATTTTTTTTGTATATCCTATGTGTGTGTTACTTAACCTTTGTTAACAATTAAAAAAAGAATTCTAGTTTGTGTAGTTTTCACTACTTTTCTAACCTCATTTTTATTACTTTTTATATTTATAAAGATTTGAATCTATTATTATTTTGGGGAGAATATTAGCATAATAAAATAATTTCTGTACTTATAGGTCTTATATTTTAACAAAAAGTATCTCTATTATAACCAATATTGTCTTGGTCCAATACTTAAATGATTTGCTTGCTTACTTTCTGTATTAGTTAGCTACCACCACAATAATACTGTGTAACAAAATCCCTCAAATTAGTGTTTAAACAATTATTTATTCTAGTTTGCATATGTGGGGTAGGCTGATCGAGGATTGACTTTGGGCTTGACTGAACGCTGCAGAGTGGTTTCTCATTTTCGTTAAACCAGTAGTTACCTGAGGGAGGGTTCTTTTTATGTAGAAATGTAGAATTGCAAGAGACCAACCCCAGCCATGAAGCACATGTTAAGCACACATACTAACATCCCATTGAGCAAAGAAAGTCACATAGCCAAGCCCAAATCAAGTGGTGAGAGCTACACCCTCCCCAAGATATGGCCTGAGGAAGTCTCACTGCCAAGCCCAACATCAACAAAGCACAGAAGTAACCCCTCCCTTGGGAGGAAGGGGAGGAAAGCCACAGGACAGTGCAGTCTACTAATCCTTTCATTTGCAACTAGATATTGAGCATCTGGTATCTTCAAAATATTGTTTTATGTGCTGTGGGATATACAAAAATTAAATAGAAGTAGAGCTATATACAAAGAAACTCATTTAATTATACTTATTTGAGTCAATAACACAAGGTAGTAATTTTCAAGTACATTTTTAAAGAATCAGGTAAAACGTCTTGGACAATCAGAGAAGAATGGTATTATATGTATTCCTCATCTTACATTGTCTTTTCAATATAGAAGATCTTGGGTTGAAAAAAATGTACACCTACTCACTATTTTTGCACGTAAACACAGAGATAGACTCATGCATATGTGATACATTGTGTTAAATGTTGAGTATATACACGATCTTCCATCTTTATAGAAGACGCTGTCAGTATTCTTTCCATTTCTCCTTGCCACTTACCTTCCTTTAATAACCATGGCTTCCATTGCAAGAACCTGCAACCTTCTGTGTAAAGGCTTTGTATTCTCTGAGGGGCATGTGTGTCCTATGCATGACATTGGCTAGATGAGCCATGGAGTTCAAGTTCTGGTAGATGCCCTCAGATAGGGATGGCCCAGACTTGATGGGAAAACCTCAGCTTCTTGCCCCCTGGCTCATTAAGTGTTCTCCAGCAGGAATGGAGCCCTTAGGACCCACAATGGTACCTGGTCTAACATTCCTTCTGTTGGCTCCCTTCCTTTCCCTGTCTCACTTCCCTGGTCCTTATCAGTGCACTTCATGGGATTACCTCCCAAATAAATGAATTACCACTGTCCTTGGATCCTTGTTGCAGGGTCTGCTTCTGGGTAATCCAAACTAAGATCATGAAATAAACTGGAAATAACTCAATTTGAGGCAGAAACATTAGACCCAAACCAAAAAGCCTTGAGACTATCAATGTTGGACTGGGTATCTGGATTGGAGCTTTTAATCTGTGCTGAGTTTCTATATAAAAAGCAGCAGTTTCCATCTCTGCAAAACACATTCTATGCTTTATCAAGCAACACAACTCAAGTTAAATTTGCATCACCAAGAAAGATTATATACATCCAGCTGAAGGAACTGGGGATCAGTTCTTATGTAAATGGTTCATTCTTCATGAGGTCCAGTTAAAAACCAGAGCCATGCCATCCAGAATCTGGTCATTCCTTCCTAACCACTATTAATTCTACCAACACTTAATGAGAGTTTACTACATGAACGTTTCCATTCTACTTTTTAAGATTAAATATTAGATTTAGGCGTGGTGCCTCCTGTCCTCTAAGTATACTTGAGTTAAGAGTCAGGCATGGAAGAATATAATGAAAATTAAACTATCATATAACCTATGACAAATGCCATAATCAAGAATAAGCAAACTACTCTGCATGCACCGAGACCTGTTCTGAAGTGGGCCTTGCTAACAAGGTAATCTCAGATAAACATTAAAATATAGATTGGAATAGATTTTTGAAAAGAAAGACAAGGTGCTCCTGAAAATATAACATATAGTTTAAAATAAAAGACGATACAGATTTTTAAAAAGATTTTATTTATTTATTTGAGAGAGAGAGAGCAAGAGAGAGAGAACATGAGACGGGAGAAGGTCAGAGGGAAAAGCAGACTCCCCACAGAGCTGGGAGCCCGATGCAGGACTCAACCCCAGGACTCCGGGATCATGACCTGAGCCGAAGGGAGTCCATAACCAACTGAGCCACCCAGGCACCCCAGAAGGTATGGTATAGTATGTTTATTTTTGTTTGTTAGCTTGTTTTTAGCAAAAGACTTTTTTTTTTTTTTTAAACAAATGGTGTGATATTGGACCCAACTTTGTGAAATCTGGATCAGGCAACAGTTTGTCAGGAAAACAGTTGTTTTTATAATATTTTATAATTTTTATTCAGGGTCAGGGAATTGGTTGCACAGGTGCTGGAGGACAAAGGGGCCAAAGAGGAAAGTGGTGTCCCAGCTGGGAGCAGGAGACCGGCAGCATGCCTTGGCCGCAGACTTGGGCTTGTTGCCAGCAGGGGCCAAAGACACCCTGACACCACACACCAGACACCCTGCCTTCCTCTTTCCCATGTTCCAAACTCTCACCAAGTCTCCCATTGGCTGAACCCCGTGGGAAAGTGCTGTCGTGGGAGCCTGGGAAGCACAGCAGGTGAGGGGTAGCCCCACTGTCGTGGGAGCTGAGTCAGGGCCCAAGGAAGAAGGGCATTGGAGGGCAGCTCAGCCTAAGACTGGCACGGGAATTATATTTTACGTCTAGGTTGTCAGGGCCTTTCTCTGCAAATAGAAAATAATGCCTACTCCTCTCTTGAGAAAGAAATTATATGTGTGTATGTGTGCATGCATATATATATGTGTGTGTGTGTATGCTTATATGTGTGTGTGTGTATTCATACATATACATGGGTGTCTATATAGAAACCTGTGTATGTGTGTATGCATATGTGTGTGCATATATGATATACATGCATGAATACACACACACAGACACACACACACACACACACACACACACACACAGAGCCTAAAATCCTGAGATCGGCATGGTAACATCTGTAAGTGAAACTTGCCAATAACTGTTACTTGAAATTCACACTGTAGCTTATCAGCAGGTGAAAATGATACTTCATCTTTCACAAAAACATTTTTAAAATGCATGTAAGCATTTCCACATCTTTATGTCTTGGTGTTTAGACCCACTTTATATTTTGAATAGAAGTGGTGCTACCCTTCTTGGAAGCTGCCTTGTTCCTATCTCAATTCTTTCTCCTCTGCTTTTTGTTTCACTAGTTAATTACCTGTCAAACCCATGTGGGATTTAGCCCCTCCTCCCATTTCCCTGCACACATTGAAATAATTGTTTTTCTTAACTTACAGAAGCAGTGCAAGGAGGTTAGGAGTAGTAGAGATGTTCAAAAGAAACTGTTATTTAAAGGAGGATCCAGAAACAGAAAGTTGGTCACCAGAAATTGTTGAGTACCTTTGCATGCTTAGCTAGCTTTGTGTTTATGTGGTCTCTAAGATACTTTGTGTCCTCAAAGTCCTTATAATCTCACTGCCTCCTCCCTCCCTTCCTCTCTTCTCGCTTCCTTTCGCTCCCATATTTTGGCCACCCTCCTCCCCTCTCTTCCTTCCTTCCTCTTTGTTTCTTCTTTAATACTCTACAACTCTACATAAAGTATTTGAGATTATGAATTTACAATCTTGTTAGAGAAACAGGAGAAATGATTAGAGAGCAATAGAACACATGCTAAGGTGGTGATTAAGCACCAGTATAAGTAAGGAGAAGGGGAAAGGGAAAGGCTCTGTGGGCAGCAGCAGTAAGACTTCAAACACACCCTGGGATGGGAATTGAACCTTGAAGATTACTGAATTTGCACAGACAGAAAGGAGAAGGGAGAGTAAGGCAGAGTGAGGGAACATCAGATAGAGTCACAGAAGCAGGAAAGAAGAGGTGAGGGTAGGAAAAGGGAGACAGGTGTCACAGGACCCTTCTTCAAGGATGTACTTTCTGGTCAACTAATTATCCACTCCCAAGTCCTTTGTTCACATTATCGAGTCAGTGAGCATATTTACTAGCCAGTGACCGTTCTATGAAGGTTCATCATCTCCAGGCCATCTACATAAGTGAAAGATTATTCTTCCTGATTTTTTCTGCATTCTTCATAGTTTTATCCCCAGTTCTTTTGCAAGTATCTACTTGAGAAGCTCAGTTCCATGGCTGACATAGTGTAGCCACTAAATTAACACAGAATCAGATTTTTTTATGTCCCTCACCCCAGGAAAAGCAGGGAGGTTCATGAACAAAGCACCAGCTCAATCAGAGTTAAGAAGAAAAAAAAAAGGTTACATTTTTCATAATAATAGCCACACAAAAAACGAACGGAAGAGAAATGTATTTTTAATGTGACATAGCTGTCCCTCAACTTTATTAAAATCAATGTCCAATTTGACCTTGAAATGAGCTTGTCAACACTTCTTTTTTATCTTTGCAGATTTTCTAGCTACTGCTGTTAATATTGTTAGTATTTCTGGAACAAGCTTTTATGTTCTGTTCTGGGGCCGAAGCACCTGACTCTCTTTGTCATCAGTTTACAAAGAAGTGTACTGTATATTCAGATTCTTATTGCTGAACATTCTACTTACATAATGTGATTAAGTACCTTTGATGACATCTCAAATCAAACTGAATTTTCCATCTCAAGGTCTCTCTTGATGAGTTAACAAACACCAAGCCAACATTTTAAGCTCTGGGCCTGCATATATGACCTTATTTTAATTTTATCCAGATAAGCATGCATTTTATTTTACAGATCATTTTATAGATCATCTATTTTGTATCACTGTATCAGTACTTACTCACCTGTAGCATGAGTGACAATGGGTAAGAATGGAATGCCAAGTAAGAGCTATGGAGGAGGGTATTTGGTTAGGCCCACTTGATTGCTATATAATTCCTCCTTATCTTCCAGCCTGATAGTGACCATCATTTATATCTTCATCTTAGCAAAATTGCAAATGACTGCTTAGAAGAGACCTTCAGGAAAGTTCTTGAATGGGCAGCATTAAATATTTAGATCTATAAGTACCAACCTGCTAGTGTATTTGATTTAAATTTTCCTCCTTCTTTTGCTCAGTGTGGTGATTAAAGGCATGGGCTCTGAAACCAGGTTGTTCCTATGTGAATCCACTATACCAGTTACCAATATGGCAGCTTGGATAATTTCCTTACCTTCTCTTTGCCTCCATTTTCCTCATGTAAAGCCCTGGTGATAATAATATTTACGCTGTAGTATTCTTGTTTGGAATAAACATGATAATACATATAAAGGACACAGAAGAGCACATGGCTTTTAATAAGCACTCAATAAATGCTAGCTTATTTCTTTCTAGCCATTAATTACCCCCGTTCTACCTCACCCTTGGGTTGAACATCATTTACATGATTTTCTAATGACTATATCGAAAGCATGTTATCATGCAAAATAGATCAAAGGAGCTCTATTTAATGATTTAATTAATTAATCATTTAGGCTGTATTTAAATTAAGTCCTAGACATTTTTATCTAAGATATATTAATTTGCTTGGCCTATTTCCTAGGCTCTTGTGAATAAAGGATGCTTGAATGAAATACACTCTTTATTCTTGTCCCAAATTATCCCAGTGAGAGGCTCTTTGAAATGACATCCCTGTCAGGAAATTCGAATAATTTTGAAAACAAGCAATGAGCAAAACCCAGAGCATTTGGCTGTATTCTACATGGTAACTAAATGGAGCTTGCGTAACCTTATATTCACTTAGGGTGCTTTAGCACCTTTTCACTTCTTCTTTTATGTCAATCTGAAATTTCAGCAACTCTTGTTCAGACTGAAATGTGGTTTTCAAACCCTGGGGAATTAATCAAAATGAGTGAAAATAGAAGAGAAACAATGGTTTATTTTGCCTTGTGAGTGGTGGGTGTGGATTTTCTTTTCCTTTTTTTTTTCCTTTTTTGGTAATGAATTCAAAACATTTATGATTTGTGAAGATTATGTTTTTTTGGAACTGGAGAAGTAACACAGAGTAACAGAAATAATAGTCCAACCCAATGACTATCCCCCATGATGGCATTTTGGAAAGCGAAAAGAGGGAATTTTTTTCTGATTCACTCCAATTTTTTTTTAAGAAACCAAAAGAAATTTGAATACCTTTAATTTTCTGGGCTTTGTCTTTTGACTCACATCTTATTGCATACAATAGCTAAAAATTTAAGAAATCTTATTGGAAGTCATTTTTTTCCTTAAAGATTTATCTTAAGGAAGATATTGAGAAGGCTATATCTATTTTTTTTGTTTTGGAAATGAAGGATGTTTTCATTCATACACCTGACTCAAATTTCCCATTGAGCATACTATTTGGAGGACATGAGACATTCACAGTGGTTGCAAATGGTCCTATGGGAAAGAGAGGGATGTGAATTTATGTGTGGAAAGAGTGTTGGGAAAAAAGAAAAAGGTACGAAGAAACAAAAGAGAAATGTTCTTTATTCCCCATAAAAAAGACAGAAGGTGGGTGGTAGATAAGAGGTTTCCATTCTAAAATGTTAAAATAGTATATTTTCTACTCTTGCAAAGCACTGAGTTCTTAACCTCTTCCAAAATGGTACTATTTCCAGGCCAATCATAACTCATGAATCGCAGATAGTACTGTATTTCAAACTGTCTTCTTATTGTCCTGGCATTGTTGAATCAAAAGAAAGCAAAATTCCTAGGTCACATTGCTCCTGCTCATTTGGAGATGATGTCTCTGATGTAATTTTTTTAAAAGATTTATTTATTTATTTGAGAGGGGAGGAGGGAGGAAGAGAATGTCAAGTAGACTCCACACTGATTCAGGGCTCCATCTCATGACCCTGAGATCATGATCTAAGCTGAGCTCATGATCTAAGCAGCCAAGAATGGGACACCTAACTGAGCCACCCATGCACCCCTCTGATGTAAAATTTAATGCCGTGTCCTCAGACTTTCTGGGTGATTGCCATAACCATCCTCTCTTTGAACAGAATTTAGTGTAAAACAGACCAAACTGGGGAATGTCTAAAATGCTGACATAGACCAAAATTATTATTAAGGATTTAGAGGAACAATTTATTTTAGGAAGTCAAAGTATGATCATTCAGATTTCATACTTGAAATGACTGAGATCCATAGGAATTATGGGGTTTATATGAGATCTATCTTATTAGAGATGATGTCATGGGCTATAAGTAAAAAGAGACATGGAAAGGTGGGTGTCTACAATTTTTCTCCCTCAAAACATAATTATTGAATTGAGACATTTTCTTTCTCATTTCTATGCAGTATTAGAAAGAGTTATCCAAAAGCATCTTCTAGTGTTGTTTATATGATTTCCTTGGCAATAGATGCTAACTATTTAACCATATGGAGATTATTATTGAGCTAGTACTTTTTCTTATATACATATATCTTCACAGAAATGTGTTTATTTTTTTTACCCTTCCCTACCATTTTGAGAATACTAATAGCAAAGAAATACTCTAATATGTTTTTGTATTCATCTGGGTATGAATACTACAATGCTTTACCTATACTTTGTTCTAGTAGGGGCAAATATTATTGATTGCTCGATTTATAAAGTTGAGATGAGCAGGAGAGAAGGATCACTAGGTTGTTTAACATTCAGATTGTAGATCTGTATCTTATGACAGGTCACAAAGTAGGTGAGTCTCAGATTCTTTGTAGCCCATACCATAACTGGCAGATCAAAATGGATAATATATATAGAAATGATTCAGTAACTGCACCCATTCATTTTCTTCACCCTATGTGCATTCTACCTGCCTTTGGTCCTCACTAATTTCTCAAAAATTGGGTTAAATCAATTGCATTTGTGATGCATTGTGTAGAAGAGGAAATTTTAAAAAGTACAGTATACCTTGGATTCTAGGGATGCAAAACCAACATCGTGCAGTTAACGTAAGCTACCACAAGTGGAAATCAGAATTGTTTTAACTATATAACCTACAACTTTAGCATAACAGCCTGGGTGTTGGAAAATAACAACAATAAATCACACCCTTTGCTCTCTTTCACCTCCTGTGAAATTATCCTTTAGGAGGTAAATGCTGTTTGTTTGTAATGAGGAATATACAGGAAAATTGGACAAGAAGGATACATATAGGCTCTTGAGAAATTCCCAGAGGAGCTAATCACCATGATTCCTCTTGATTATTATCTAAGTTCCCCATAAAGAACACCATGATGGTCACCTGATTTTTGGAGTCTGTTGGGAGGATAGATTCATAACTATTTTTAGCAAGCTTTGAGTGACTATATTTTAGGTTTACTCTTCTTGATTTGGGATGTTACCTCCCATTTTAAAATGATGCTTTATATTTCATTGAGTTATTCCTTTGTGCAGGTTCGGCCCCATTCACACTGTGTAATATGCCAGAACAAACAGATAAATCATCCCCAGTCAGAGCAATGTAATGCTAGGTTACTGTAATTTTGCCCTGAGTGCTGAAATCCTGGCACTTTCAGGGTTGTTATCCTATAATGTTATTTCAGGGAAGAAATAATAGCACTTTCTTCTATCTCTTAAAAATATCTTTTGGCATTTTCCAGGGCATTAATCATAAAATCTGTGTTTAATAAAAGGAGAAATGGAAAATAATAAGAAATGAATTAGATTTCAAACAGCACTGAAGGGAATTTTGCGAATGCACAGTGTGTTGAGAGGCAAAGGTTTTGGATTTTTGACATGTTAAAGCGAAGACTCTTAATAATAAGATACTTTTCTGTGCTTTGGGGATAGGAAATGTTGAATAAAGGTGAGTGAGATATATTCCATTCCTTTTTATATTTTAGTGCTTTTTTTCACATAGTTATTTTCCCTAAATTATGCACCTAAATATACAAACACAAATGTGTCTTTGATAGTTAAAATGAAACTCTGGTGGTCTGAAAATAGCCTGAAAGGTCATAAGTAGGATTTAATTTATATTTACAGAAGGAAAATTATTCAAGTATCACAGTTTCCATGACCTGAATTTCTATATACTTGATATAAAGACATATTACTAACAGTAAGGATAAAATGAGATAAGTATGGCATCTGGGGGACTCAGTTGGTTAAGTGTCCAACTCTTGATTTCAGCTCAGGTCATGATCTTGGGGTTGTGGGATCGAGCCCCATGCCAGGCTCTGGGATGAGCATGAAGCCTGCTTAAGATTCTCTCTCTCTATCTCAAAAAAAAAAAAAAAAAAAAAAAAAGAATCTCTCCGTCTCCCCCTACCACCCTCTCTTCCTCTCTATATAAAAAATAAAATGAGATAGTGTCCTTTTTTAAAAAAAGATTTTATTTATTTATTTGACAGAGAAAAACACAGCTAGAGAGGGAACACAAGCAGGGGGAGTGAGAGAAGGAGAAGCAGGCTTCCCATTGAACAGGGAACCCAATGCGGGGCTCCATCCCGGGACTCCAGGATCATGACCTGAGCTGAAGGCAGACCCTAATTACTGAGCCACCCAGGCACCCTATAATTAGTGTTCTAATTTTAAATACATATCATTGAGAAACTCTGGTTTTTAGGAACAGGGTATGTTAATTTTAAAAGAGAAAAGCTGATAATACTCTAAATCTAAATAAATAAATTAAAATTTGATAATCTAAATAATCTAAATAGAAACATGATGAATTGAATTATATTTCCATAGTAATCCTATATTGCAGTTGGAATGAGTAAATTAGATCAACATATAGGTATGCAGATAAATCTTAAAAACACAACTTTAGGGGCGCCTGGGTGGCTCAGTTGGTTAAGCAACTGCCTTCGGCTAGGGTCATGATCCCAGAGACCCGGGATCGAGCCCCACATCGGGCTCCCTGCTCAGCGGGAAGCCTGCTTCTCCCTCTCTCACTCCCCCTGCTTGTGTTCCCCTGTCTGGCTGTGTTTCTCTCTGTCAAATAAACAAATAAAATCTTAAAAAAAAAAAACACGCAACTTTAAGTGCCAAATAAATTGCATTGTGATAGCAGGTATGTGAATTTTAAAAACAGCATGTAATGTTATCTATGGATATTCATGCATATGTAATAAAACACAGAAACATGGCTGAGAGAGACATACCAACTTCATCCTCATGACAATCTCCAAAGAGGGAGGGAGGAGAGAAAGCAGCAGTTATGGGACCTTGATTATTTTGATAAGACTTTATTTCTTTACAAAAATAGGGAAAGATCATCGAATGTGGCTATTTTAGATGAACCTATAGGGAACATGGCTATTGCTTGTGCCGTTCCCTTATTTTCCTTCTGTGTTTGATTTATACTATTTGAGAGAAAGTCTTACTTCTGGCCTGAAGCTCTCACAGCCTATTGTGATGAAGGTAGGAAGTTTGTGGACATGAACAGTGTGTTCAGTGTTAGATGCTCACTGATATGTGTAAAGACCCTCCAAGGGATAGTCATAACCTGAGGAGGCCAGGGAAGTCTTTGCATTCCTTGAATTCTGTATCCAGTTGCCGGAACGGGAACATCCCCTATGAAAGGCAATGGCTCTTGATCTGGGGCCTCAGGAGTGATGCATCATTCTGCTCATAAAAGATTATAGCGAATATGTTCTGGTGAGATGTCTGCTGTCATCATACGAAGAGCAAAGGATGCTAAGAAAAGCCACCTACTGGGGCGCCTGGGTGGCTCAGTTGGTTAAGCGACTGCCTTCGGCTCAGGTCATGATCCTGGAGACTCGGGATCGAGTCCCACATGGAGCTCCCTGCTCGGCAGGAAGCCTGCTTCTCCCTCTCTCACTCCCCCTTGCTTGTGTTCCCTCTCTGGCTGTGTTTCTCTCTGTCAAATAAATAAAATCTTAAAAAAAAAAAA
>PITA01004411.1:0-123858 GCA_004023965.1 Spilogale gracilis
GGTTAGTTGACTTAGAAATATAAAAGAAACAGCACTGTGGTATTAAAATCCATCACTTACAGTCACACCTGAACTATTTACTAGCTGTATGAACTTGGTCAAATCATGAAACTTCCAAGTCTCAAGTTTTTTTGTCACATGAGAATAACAGCACGTGTCTTTTATACTGTTCTGAGTTATGCAGACCAGATAAATAAATTTAAAAATAATTTAAAAATCATAATGTCTTAGGCAAATATAAATTACTTTTATCTTGAAGTGATTCTCCATGCACCTTGACTATAAATGCTTTCTTCACCTTTAGAGACTCAAACGAAAAACATAATTATTAACTGCATAGATGCTATACTCTTAATATGGCTCTTTATATTCACCTCTGAAGGGGTTCCAAAGAGTTAGGGGTAAAGGGAGAGACAGAGGGAGAGAGAGAAAGAGAGAGAGAGAAGAGCAGAAGTAACTAAAACAATAGCAAAAAGAAGTCATAAGAGTCAAATAAACAAATATTGTGCTCTCCCTGGAATGTTTAGAAATCTTGGAAAGGAACCATGTAAGGAGCCCTGAGGTGGCACCGTCTTGGCACAGAAGCACTTCTGTGACTGATTAACCCAACATTTCCTTGGGTCTGGAAGTATTATTAGGTCACTCTTTCTTTACTGGACAAACTGTTCCCGAACAGCTTTTAAGGCACAAACAGCTATTGTGATGCACTGATCAAAGAGGTCACTTTTGTCCTCAAACCCAGTGAATCGGCCAACTCAAAACAATCACAAGCAGCAGCACCAGGAAGTCAGACACACAAGAACATCCCCAAATCCCAGCGCCCTCTGCTCGGTTCCAGATGGGCTCCTCCTTGCCCACTGCAATCTATAAACCCATACCCCCTTAACTACGGTGGGCAAGTCCGACATGAGTGGCAAACTTCAAAAGGCCTGCCAAGTGGACTGGATGTCTATCTTCCAAGAACTTAAGTTTTTGAATGAGAACAGAAAATTCAAAAAGTAATCTCTTAAAAAAATCAAGGTTTGTCTCTAGGGAGGCACTCCAAGAAAAACCCCATTCCTTGTACTTCATTCACTCTGCTTTCTTCCCTGCCTCACATTAGGGAGCCAGTCCCAAATGCAAAGCTTGGTGACGTGTTCTGGGCAGAAGTTCAGGCACCCTGTTATTTTAGCAGACCCAGTCTGGCTGCCCAAAGACATAATTTAGCTGAGTGAGAAACTCGTCCCCTCCTCCCACTTCATCTGGCCAGCTGCCTTGGAAGGGCTATCATTCCAGAGAGCAATGCATGTATCTCTCCCTTTCATTTCTCAAACCGTACTTCCAGCTCTCTGAGTTTCAAGTTCAATGAGCTCAGCCTTGGCATTCAAGGATTTCCTTATGTTTCATCCTTAAGAGCATTTGTCCCAGGTCTGTTTGCCAAGGACATGGTGGCAGTTCCTTCCTGGCACTTGAGTTTGCAATATTATGCTGCATCTTATAAACAGACCCATCCCATCAGTTGACTTACCTCTCCCAGTCCTATTGGCACTTACACGGCTTAACCAGCACTAATGGTGCAACTTTATAAACTCACAAAATCATCAGATTAGAAGGGAATTAGAATGGAAGGAGAAGAGTCTGCTAGTCTACCAGTTAGCAAACAATAACCAAATGGTCAAATCCAGCCCATATCCTGGTTTTGTAAATAAAGTTTTATTGAAACACACCCACAGTCATTAATTATCATCTATGGCTCATTATATATTCCACTAGCATACACAAGCAGTTGAGACACAGACATTTTAGCCAACAAAACCTAAAATATTTTCTACTCAGACTTACAGAAATGTTTGCCAACCCCGATCTAGTCCTTAAATTCATTTTACAGATCAGAAGATTGAGATTCAGTAAGGCTGAACAATGTTCCTAGGGAGTCAGTAAAATTTGCAAAGCACAGTAACTAAGGCAGTACTAGGCAGATGGCTTATATACACTCAGTAAATACTAGTTCTCTGTAGTGATTGACAGGAAATTTTATGTTTCTTAAATGTGGAGCTGTGTTAGGATGATTTTTGGGGGATAGGAACACTGTTGCCCTTGAGAAATTTGTCTAGAGGGGAGAAGAGACATATAAATAGAGAATTTCAACATAATATTGTATGTATTGATTTTCTATTGTTTCTGCAACAGATTGCCACATACAATTATTTAAATAAGATAAATTTATTACTTTACAGTTCTAAAACTCAGAAGGCTACCATGAGTAACATTGGGTTAAAATATCAAGGTGATTCCAGGGTTGCATTCCTTGTTGGAGTCTCTAGTAGAATCCATGTCTCTGTCTCTCCAGTTTCTAGAAAGTATTCTCATTCCTTGACTCGTAACCTTCTCCCTCTATCTTCAAAGCCAGCAAAGACTACTGAGCTCTTTCCCATATTTCATCACTCCAAAACCTCCTTTGTTTCCATGGTCCACTTGTAAGGCCCATTTCTCTTTTTTTTTTTTTCTAAGATTTTATTTATTTATTTGACAGAGAAAGAGAGAGGGATCACAAGTAGGCAGAGAGGCAGGCAGAGAGAGAAGAGGAAGCAGGCTCCCTGCTGAGCAGAGAGCCCAATGCAGGCCTCGATCCCAGGACCCTGAGATATGACCTGAGCGGAAGGCAGAGGCTTTAACCCACTGAGCCACCCAGGCGCCCAAATTTTCCCTATCTTTAAGTAAGTTGATTAGAAGCCTTAAATCCACCTGCAACCTGGATTCCTCTTTGCCATATAACCTAATACATTCACAGCTTCCAGAGATTAGAAGGTGGACATCTTTGTGGGGCCATTATTGTGTTAACCCCAAGGTGCCATGAAGAAGGGAAGTGTGCACACAGTACTGTAAACCTCAACAGACAATTCATCAGCACAGAGCCACCTTGTAGACCTGAGCAAAAGCTCTTTCGTGGCACAAATTTTCTGGAATTTCCCATAATTTTCTGAAACTTTCATCATGTTTTACTGCATTCTTAGACATATATATATATAACTAAAAATAGTTCCACTGTATTCCACACACGTTGTTCTTTTATTTTTGCAACTAGCATCTTGATGCCACATTTAAGAAGAGAGAAAACAAAACCCTATTAGTTATTAGGTTAGAAATTTTGAGAAGCAAGTTTGAGCAAGAACACAACAAAACCAGCTACATACTCTCCCTATGGGATCGCTCTCCTCAGCCCCACTTTGTGGATAAGTAAACCCAGGAAGATCAGAAATCTGCCCACACAGACCACAGCTAAGGCCTGAAGAAAGCTTCTTCATCTCTCTGAACCTCATAAATGGAATCAGGGGCATTTCGTGCCATGTTTCTGTGATGATCTATATGGCAACTCTGTTACAAAGGATAGGGAATGGATAAACTTGATTACTTTGAGAAAAATGCATGTATGGTTTAGCAAAGAAGTGGAGCTAGATACAACACATACCTGAAATAACAGACATGTTTCATTTCAAATATGTTTAACTCTTCAGAAAAAAAATATAAGACTAAAAGACATAAAATAGAGCCTCTCATGTTCTTCAATATAGAAAAATTATGATTCTTTAGAAAAAAAGAAAACATGAGGAGTCTCACAGAAGTATTAACAAAAGTATATCAACAGAATGTAACTGCATTTATAGATCCTAAGACACAACAGAGAAACTACCTCATTTAAGGAGAAAGAAATCAACCTAGCTTCAGAATGTGTGAGTGCCAAATAACTCAAAATATTCAAGTAGAGACAAGAAGACTACTTGACATAAATATTATAAAGGACATTCGGGTTTTATAAATCCAAGGAACTTGGTAAATGGCCTTTAAAGGCTCTTATAGAGGCACCTGGGTGGCTCAGGTGGTTAAGTGAGTGCTTTCGGCTCAGGTCATGATCCTGGAGACCCAGGATCAAGCCCCACATCAGGCTTCCTGCTTGGTGGGAAGCCTGCTTCTCCCTCTCTCAGTCCCTCTGCTTGTGTTCCCTCTCTAGCTGTGTTTCTCTCTGTAAAATAAATAAATAAAATATTTTAATAAATAAATAAATAAGTAAAATAAATAGATAAATAAATAAGAATAAAGGCTCTTATAGCACTGATAGTTTATGAGTTCATGACTCAAAATACAAGAGCCAATTAATGGCAATGAGAGACTCAGGGTTCTCGTTAGTGGTTACAGACAGAAAATGCCCCCTGATTCCATGACTGGACAGTTACCTTAACTGCAAGTAGATGCTTACCAAGAATAGGATGTAAAAATAATTCTCTAGGCGAGATTAGACAAAAAGCAACTTCTAATGTGGCTAATACCTATGTCTTACCCTAACTCCCATGTGTCACTGCGCCATTGAAAATGAAGCTATTTCCATTCCAAGTTTCCTAACAAGCTATATTCTGCTCACCAACAGTTCGTAATTCTCCAAAGGACAGATGGGTGTTGACCTGGTGGTGTGAAGGGGGACACCTAGGCTGTCAACCCTTGCAAATCCTACCCATCCCCCAAAGAAATCTTTAAACTTTGTTCATGAAAACAGCCTATTCCCTTTGACTTAATAGGTACATAAAGGTCTAGTAGAAAGGCTTCAAAATGTGTGAGAACTTTCTGACCTGACCCTTGTTAACTGAGATGGAGGTGAGGCAACCATATTTCTTAAATTCAGGTGTACACACTTCTACCCTTTACAATAAAAAACAAGTAAAATACCAAATTACCAAGACGGAAAATTCCCACCGTCAACAACTAGAGCTACCCAGAAGAGAAAAACAAGAAATCCAGTCACAGGAGCTAAATGCCCTCCTGTTAAGAGAAAATATATACACATTCCCACGCAGAACCCTTTTCTTGTGAATAGAGCTCAAGGTGCAGGAAATAGTTTGATAGAGACATTATATTACTTAGACAAAACTGAACTAGATTATCTGTTTGTTTATTAGATTATGGCTTTAGGCACATTGTTCTTCGCTAAGAGCTCTTGACAAGAGCCGACACACACATTCTTTGGAATGAAGGCTTTTGTGAGAGTATTTTATGGTACTTAGGCCTTGAAAAGACTTGTGAATGCTGTCACACCAGAGGATTAAACCAGTCCTTGGGGTGACCACATTGGGAGGGTCCAGTTCACTCCACACAGCCTAAACTAGGACATGTGAGCCATCTTGGACACAACACCAAATGGTTCCAACTCACACATTGTGGAATTTCTCATGTTAACCCCCACCCACGCATCTTACTCACAAACCACACACAGGATCCTAAGTGCCAACAGATGAAAATGAAAGCAGAGTGCTCCAGAAATGGAATTCAACAAGGTTTCATTTCTACCTATCATTAAAATGGGGAGATATGTCCTTGGTTTTATTTTTATTTAAATTTCAGTCAGGGGCATTCTTTTTTTTTTTTTTTAAGATTTTATTTATTTATTTGACAGAGAGAAACACAGAGAGAAGGGAACACAAGCAGGGGGAGTAAGAGAGGGAGAAGCAGGCTTCCCGCCGAGCAGGGAGTCCGATGTGGGACTCGATCCCGGGTCTTCGGGATCATGACCTGAGCCAAAGGCAGTCGCTTAACCAACTGAGCCACCCAGGCACCCCAGTCAGGGGCATTCTTAAGACAATGAATTCCCAGAACAGATCGCACTCCATGTTCTGATTCCATACTTTCTTAGCTGGATAAAAGATCCTGGCACCCTGCTTGGGGTCTAGTTTGTTTTCCTTTGTTTGCTTTCATTATAAGGCTTTTTCTGTACTGAATTTGGGTCTGCAATTAAACGGTGTGCAGAGTTCAAAGAGTCGCATTTTAAGCTTCCTTAAAGGAAGGACTCTCAGTGGCAGGCAGTTCTTCCCAAAGCAGCAGAAGATAAACATAAGAAGACTCACATTTCTAAAAACAGGACTTATAATAAATCATTCAAACACCCTCAGCCTTTGTTTCTCTGATATTTAAGGGGCTAGGCTGTGGAGTGCCTACTAATTCCTTCAGTTATAAAACAGGTATAATAAATATTGATCCATTCTTATAGTCAATAGTCTATCTTGCTGCTCTATTGATTCAAGCCTATGAGATCATTTGAAATCACGGTAGCTCAATGTTTTACCAGTCACCAATAACATTTTAAAGCAAGAGTTCCTTGCAGTAAAACATCCAGAAACAAACAAAGCACACTTCTATGCTTGCTCCTTTCCCCAAATCTTCCATTTATTAAACCACGTAGACCGACATTGTTTGTACAGAACTTCCTGCAATTTTGAAAACGTTCTATGTTGTGCCATGTATGGCTACTGAGCACTTGAAATGTGGCCCTCACTGAGGGACTATTTCTGTTTTATTTACATTTAATTAGATTCAAATCCAAATCTGTAGCTAACTTAATCAGACTTCACACACTTAGTCATATTATACTTAAAATGGTTTGAGGAACTCCCCATCCCCTCACCCCCAAATTCTGCTACAATAGCAAGAAATCTAACTTTTCTTTTTTTTTTTTTTTAATATTTTATTTATTTGACAGAGAGAAACACAGCCAGAAAGGGAACACAAGCAGGGGGAGTGAGAGAGGGAGAAGCAGGTTTCCTGCCCAACAGGCAGCCTGATGCGGGGCTCAATCCTGGAACTCCAGGATCATGACCTGAGTTGAAGGCAGAGGCTTAACCACTGAGCCACCCAGGCACCCAAGAAATCTAACTTTTCTGATTCCAGGTGACATAAAATTAAATAATTATATCTTATTAAAGATTTTCCATTAAGAACTAGAAACAGGAACACACATTTATTTAAATTTACTAAAATTCTTTGGGAAGAAGCATTATGCTTTTCTTTCTCTCAAAACTGCAAATTCAATACTGTGTCAAGTGCACTCAGAAGTGAGAGACTGAGCATAGGGACAGCTTTCTCAGCAGGCCCTGGTATAATGCAAAGAAGAAAATAACCCAGAGAAAAGTCCCAGAGGCCAGTGCTGGCTCCACCACGGGCACATTGTAATCCTGGGACCAATCACACACAAGTCAGTTCTCATGTTTCACAGATGCAAAAGTTTCTCAGGAAAGCCTAGGACAGATCAGGCAATGAATGAAAGCTGGTGAAAACCTATTCCCCAGCTTACCAAAAGGTAGAGATCAAGATGACCACACAGCCAGAGAAGTGTCCACTCAGGTCCTATCCTAGCCATGATTAGCTAAGCACACTGCCCAGGTCCTTGGAAACAGAGGACAGCATTTAGTAAAATTAAGTCGGGCAGAACTGACTCATGCAGGTCTTCTTTTTAAAGACACTACCCAGGTGGCTCAATGAAAAATCTCAATGGAATTGGCAGAGGGGATGTGTCTATATAAAAATAGACAGATATTAATGGGCGAAAAGAGGCATGTGAACACACTAAATAGATAGTAGAAGAGAAAGCAAAATTACCGAGGAATGGTAAGATTAATCAATAACTATACCTGGAAAAACACACAAGCCATTTAAAAATTAATTTAGATCCTTGCCTTAAACCAAAAGTTGGTCAGTTTGATTAAAAGCAGAATTTCTTTCTTTTTTTTTTTTTTTTTTTAAAGAATTGAAACCAATCTGAGCCTGGTTCCAAATTACAACAAAATTGAAAATAAAACACTTACATATAAAGCTCATAGTAACTGGTTAACTATGAGAACACAATATACAAATGATTTCTTTAAACCAATTTGATCAAAAGGACGTACATGTGAGAGGCAGCAGTCTTGGGCTGAAGAGTCTAGAAGCTAGAGTAAACCATAAACATGCCACAAATTAGCTTCATTATATTGTACGCATCACTCGGCCTCTCTATTTCTTAGTTTCCCTAGCTGAGAGAGTATTGAAACCGACAACAATAACAACAGTTTTAGTCATAACCGTAACACATCTATTTCAAAAGTTATTTTAAAAAAGAGATAACAGGGGGTGCCTGGGTGGCTCAGTTGGTTAAGCATCGGCTCAGGTCATGATCTCAGGGTTGTCTGCTCGAGCCCTGCTCGGGCTTCGTGATCGGTGGAGTGTCTGCTTCTCCCTCTCTCTCTGACCCTCTTCTCCACTTGTGTGCACGTGCTCTCTCTCTGCCTCAAATGAATAAAAAAAAACCAAAAAAACAAAAAAAAAAATTAAAAACAAAAGAGGTAACACATAGAGAGAATTTAACACAGTGACTGACCCTATGTACCAAATGTATAATTGGTTTACAAATATGTGGAAAAAGTTACCATATTAATAATTAAAAAAAAGAAAAAATCATGTTCTCATAAAAACTGCGTACTTTAAAAGAATTATCAGCATATGGTTAAATCGGTACTATCATGCATTACTGATGGAAGAAAAATTTTGCTAAAATGAATCCAGAGCATTAAAAGTGCATCCTATCACTTACTCTAATAACTCTACATGAATATCAGAAATATCGGTGGGACAATAAAGGCAGAGAAAAGGGGCAAAGGTGAAGGGGAGGCTACACATCCAAAGACTTTAATAAAACTGGAAACAGTGAAAAAGGATAGTAGAAAACTGAAAACCTAAATTTCTCATGTTAAAATAACTGGTCGCATGGACATGACTGGAGCATCCTTGTGATCTCAGAACAAAGGATCCCAAATGCATAATCAATATATGTTACTAAGAGGAAAATAAGTATGCTTTAAATCTGATCCCAATGATAATAACTGGATATTAAAGTTCAGAACTAGGTTTGGTGGTAGAATATTAGGAAATCCTGTCTTTCCCAAGGACACAATAGTTCAGAAAGTCACCATGGAAATGAAGTCCCTGAATTTTCTTTTCCATGGTCTTTCTTTTAAAATAGACCAAAAATTAATAAGTAGATAGATAGATGATGGATAGATGATAGATAGATAGATAGATAGATAGATAGATAGATAGATAGATAGATAGATAGTCAGGCCATACTCAAGAGCACCATTTTGGAAAACAAAGCTAATAAAGGAGGTTTCCTTGGGAAGTCAATACTGAACAGGTAACACACTTGGAGCCATGGGAACAAGGAGCCAATGCAGACCCTCTTTCCCCTTCCTCCTGTTAATGAATCATTTTGAACTCACTAGGGTCGAGGCTTTTGCAAACGTGCTATGAAACCAAACAATCAGTTGTACTTGTTAGTGATCAAGGCCTGGACAGTGTTGTAATGTCCCCTTTCGTATCCATTCTCCCTCCTTCCAGCCCTTGCTCCTTTTCTCCCACTTCCCTGGGCCTGCTCTTTCCATCAAGCAACATATGTTCTTGCCCTGAGCTGTGTTTTCTAGGTAATCCAGTCAGAGACAAGCCCTCACTTCCTGGGCTGAAGGAGCGGGAGAAATCACTGCAATGAAGGATTAGGGTGTGCTCAACCTGACCTGGCTATTTTCAGTATCTTTACTTACAGTACTTTTAAAATTAAGACACAACTTGGCTATAAACAGATCTTCTCGGTAAGTAAAGAATACCAATTGTTTGGGCTACTGTGCAAAATGATGGCTACTGTTTGAGGCATCTGGCTGGCCCACTTAAGAGAGCATCTTCCGTTTGGGAGTTCCAGCCCCCTGCTGAGTGTAGAGGTTACTTAAAAAATAAGAAAAAAAAAAAAAAAAGATGGCTAATGTTCATCTACTTTATCTAAATAAATAACAATGGCAAAATCAGGCCAACCCGGTGTCTCTCCCAACCAAATATGCCACTGAACATTCAAGCCCTGATCAAATAACATCCCCTCATGGCATTTCCAAAGCTAGGACTATATCCAGAACACAGAGAAACAGGCAAAACAAAAGACTGAATTTTCTAATCTCCTCCTGCATAAAAGAGTCTCCACTCCCATAATCATGCAAAAGCCACAAGATCAATAAATACCTTTCAAAAGAGGCCTCCTCCTTCTTCTTTATCTTTTAGAAACCTTGTAGACACACCCACTAAAGATTAAAATTTACAATAGCAATTAAATGGTATGATATCTGGGCTTAGCTTCAAAATAGTCGGGTGAAGAAAAGAAATAGGTATATAGATGGAACAAGATTGACTTAAGGCAAATAGTTGCCAAAACCAGATTATGTATTTATGGAGGTTCGTAATAGCATTCTCATTACTTTTGTCTACATTTGAACTTTTCCATACTAAAATGTTTGACAAATGAGAAGTATATATTTTTAAAAGTTATGATAGCCACCCCCACCATCCTAAAGCAAAATAAAAGGCAATGCAGCTTACCCGGTGTTCACCCCGTTTCTTAGGGAAATGCACTGCCCTCATCTTGTTTTATAAAATAAAAAAGTAGACAACTCCTTAGTATCAAGAAAAAGCCCATCTTCAGGCTAGTCTCAGCCAGTATGTTTAATGTTTCATGTGGGTTGGAAGTGCCTTAAATCCCTGCTGAATCTTTTATACACATACACAACTTTTCCCATATCCGAGTTCTCCTTCAATTATCTTTTCAGAAGCTTAAAAAGGCGCCTAGTGGATGCAAAACTAATAGTACCACTTGGTTCATATTTACTGGAAACTGTTTGCACTAGAAATCCAACTTGTGAACGCCCGAGGTAACTGTGCAAGCACAATATTTGCATTTGCCTAAGGAAATGAACTAAAAATATAGTATCTACTGTTCCATAGAGCAGCTCGTACTTTAATACCAATATGCTGCACATTACTATCAATAACACTATTATTATTTGCATAGCACCAAGCCAGTGACCTCAAAAGGCAAGGGAAACACTCCCAGTTTAATTCTCAAATCACTGCCCCCACTGCTGACAAATCCAAGGGATTCTAGACATGGGTGCAGTTCTCGCGCTTGGACCCACCATCGCAAAGAGCTAGCATTGCACTCACCGCGCGGAAATTCTATCCAGACAAATTCTAGCATTTACTCTCTTTTAAAAATCAGCTGTTTAGGATTGTCAGAATGTCAAGATAACTTTCTATTAAATATTATAACATAAAAAAAATCAGCTGTAATTGGAATGAGATGAGCACCCAAATGTCTCAGTACTCCAGTCCATTTTTCTGTGTACTAGGAGCTTTCTAAAATTACATGATTTAACTCAACAACAAGATGGTGAGTATAGAAGGGAACACTGCAGAGTAGGAAAAGATCTTCATGCCACGGAGCTCTCCCCCTACTGAAGCATCTCCTCCCCTAGGACCTCAGAGATGGCATTGTCCAAACTCAACTCAAAGCCTTCAGCACCTGCTGAAGAACCCTGCTCCATTTTTTAACAAGACCAAATTCTTGCAAGAACCAGGTCCTCCAAATCAACCACCCATGTGCATTCTGAATGTTCGCAGAGAAAACTGAAGGCTTCTTTCTGATGTTCTTAAATGATTCTCTCCCAGATGTAAAATTCTGTGACTTTTCAGTCTGTTTCTGCTTTGGGTACCAAAAGAAGTGCCCGTTTCTAAAGAGTTAATGCAAATATGAAACCCCCTAATTTTCTACAAGGAATAAATCAAGTTCTGAACAGTTACTTCCTGCCCTCTCCTCCCAAGGTTCAGGAACCAAATGACTTCTACACAAAAGGAATTCTAGACTATTATCATGCCACTCCATGAACTTTTTTTTCCTTGGACTTAGCTCCTTTTCTCATAAATCAACAGGCATTTCCTAACACTCTAGGTCCTCTTGCTTACCTTACTTCTTTGCTCAGTGTGGTCACATTCTTCTTAAACTCAAAAGCCAAGGTTGGCTCTGCCCTTAGCGGCCAAAAGAAATGCAATACTTCTTAGAAATATCTTGGAATGATTCCGTGCCTTCAAATAGATCAACACACACCAATTCCCATCCTGACTCCCATACACCAAACCCTGCTAAGCGTTAATGGACTGTTGAAGTCCAACACAAAGGGCAGCTCCTCCATTAAGTCCTTGCTGATTTCTTCATTCAAATTATTTTGCTTCCACTGCATTCTCATAGTAGGTATCTTCCTTAAAGCATTACCATTTTCGACCTTCTAATTGGACCTATACCTACTTACCTGTGACCTCTCTGTTGATGGAAACTGTGATTAATTTATCTGCCTTCTATAGCAAGTTTTCAGATATTTTTTACTATAATCTAGAATAAGAAATGCATTTTGCACTGAGATCCAACAAATACATAAGCACATGTGTGCGTGCACACACATACACACAAACACACACAGAGGGATACAAAACTCAAACAAGTTTTCCAAACAATACGTATTACATGCGTTTATTGTTGCTGGTCATATCACAACCTTCTAATCTGATGCAAGACCTACTATTGATTGTGACCCACTTGGTAACACTCCCTGTAGCACATGATACAGGGTTTCTTATAGTGGCAATAAATGCCGAAATGATGAATGAATGAGCCAGCCAACAAAAACAGATTTACTTTTTCACAACCATATTTGGCAACTGTAGTTCTCTTTTCTCCCTTAATAAAAAGATCCGGGTAAAATTGTGGACAAAAGTAATATCCTCTTTACAGGTTGAATACTGAGAGCTGGTTTTACCATACCCAGAGCAGGTCATGTTCATTCTTTTGTTCTAACAGATTCACCAACATAGGCCTTCTTCTCCAGTCAGTATATAAGGATAGAGTTTATTTCCAGCCTTATTTTTAAATCAAGTATACAAAACTACTTTTTTCAACCAAAGCAGGTGAGTGATCAAATTCCACTGACTCAAATCTCATAAGTGATATCAATTATGTCACCAATCAAGAATTTTAGCCCTTGTACTCTGTGTTTCGTTCATTCTAAACATTAACTGAGTCTCATCAGAAATGTGGAAAACCTAGTCTTCAGCTTCAAGAAAATGGAGTCTTCAGCTTCAAGAAAAGACTCCATTTCACATGAAGCACTAAAGATGTTTTCTCAAAAAAGAAGGCCAAGAATATCAGCTCAATACCTCCTTTTTCTTTCTGTGTCAGTGCCTATAGTAGTAGCACTGTGCTAGTCCCTGTATGTTGTTATTAATAATAGCCTTGAGATTTCATCAGACTCTCAGCTAAGAACATAGTCTACATAATGAGCCCTGAAATGGTACAACTTGAAATAACACCTACATTATCCATTAAACTCTTCCACTCTGTCTGTCCTGAAAACCATGATTCTCTTCTCGCTCAGCTCTTGTGAAGATGAGTGTAAAGACAGGGCATTAACAATGTGTGTCATCTCACTTACTTGTATCAAGGATACTTCTCCAAATGCTCAGTCCTAAGAGAAGTTGTGTTTCCATCGATACGTTGTGAAGTGCCTTCTAGAACCTAAGTACTTAGCTTATCCTTGTGGATAATGCCTAAAACTGGAGTTGTTTTCAAAGAACACAAATATATTAGAGCTGAATTATTTCCAGGCAGGAAAGTGTTAGCAATTAGTTTATCTCCAGTTATAAATTTCAAGCAACCACAACAGAGGAATCTTTGAAAATCGTAAGGTCTCAAAACACCTCAAAGGGACACACTGGTTTTCCAGTGAGAAAAGTTACTGAGAAATATTATAGCCCACAATTGTCAAGTATCATTAACTGAAAATGTCAGTGGCTTTAGACTTCTATTTCGAGCTCCTGCTTATCCACAGCATCTCAGTTTGCTTAAAGAGCATGAGCCGTGGAGCCAGAACGAGTCTGCATTCTGTCTGCCACATGCTAGCTGCAGAACTTGGGCAAGTTACTCAGGCTTTCCGTGCCTCACTTCCTCAGATGGACAGACAGGGTCATGAGATTACCTGCTCCAAAGAATTTTATGACTGTTAATTAAATAAACATAAAATATGTAAAACAGTATGAGAAATATACTAAGCATTCAATAAAAGGTAGACATTATTCCAGGACCCTATCCTCAACTATACTGTACAAGGTGGAATTATATGAATGATATGAAATGGGAAGAATGTGGCATGGGGGGACGAATGTGGCATTTGGGGTTAGTATGTAAGTTAGAACCTCCACAGTTCCACCTGCTACATTTTAGAATTTTGGAGTCCCTGAAACTGAGTCCAGTCTCCTCATCTGTAGAATGCTGAGAAACAAAAGTCTCCATATGTAAAAACTCAGATTAAATCAAAATAACTTTCAGCTAAGGAAGCAGAGGAGGCTTCACAGAGATACTATTTTGATAAGGACTGTAGAACAGATATGTAGAAGTAGAAACACTGAAAAGTGTATTCTAGACAGAACAGTCTGGGTGAAGACACAGAAAGGAAAGAATGGCACATTTTCAGAGAATAGCGCGTGGTCCAGTCTGGCCAGGGTAAAGGGTATAACGAGAAGCCACTGCTGCTGAGGTTAAACAAGCAAATTCAGTCAGCACAGGATCACAGACTCCTGGACGGACTGGAACTTATTCCCACAGGAACTGTGGCTACAGTAAAGGTTGTAATAGGCCATTAACGGGACCAGGTCGATATTGTAGAAGAAGCGGAGTATAAGGTACAGAGTCAATGGACACTCAGGACCTGGAGATAAGGAATTCCAGGATCCATTAAGGAACTAAACAAAGCATCTGACGAAGAGTGGAGTCGAGTGATGCCATGGAAGGGCAGAAATGATGGGGACCCAGAACAGGTAGATCTCAATACCTGAGAAAGAAGGAAGAGTCAAGGACAAATAACATGCTGATGCAGATCAGGAACAGAAGCCTGAGGAGAAGACATAAAAGAGATGAACCAGATCATCCAAAAGGGGTGGTCCACCTAGCTGACTCGATGGTAAGTCAGCTCGGTGTGGCTCCCGTTTGTATATCAAGGCCTGCAGGAAGATATACAAACGGGAGCCACACCGAGCTGACTTACCATCGAGGTGAATGAGGGGGTAAGATTCTGGGTCTAACTAAAGATTATAGTCAAGAAGGACTCGGGCACGGTAGAGTACTTGAAGAAAAGAGACACTGGAAATAATAAAACATGAATAAGATCTGACAAAATAAGGGGTTCTCCACAGGACGCAAACTAACTCCACCAAATAGATAAGACGAGGCAAAATCGGGCTGTGGTCTCTAGTGCATCATACGCACCAGTTGCATCATGGGTCAGTGTTATGTCCACTTCACCCCTTAGAAAACAAAGCAAAGGCCAACAAAAAAAATCTCCCTTCGACAGCAACGATTTCCCCTCACAGACTTTGAGGGTAGGGGGCAAAGTAGAAGACACCAAAGATTAAGTTACAAGATTGGGAAATCAGGCGTGGGTGGAAATTGTCTAAGGGCCTTTCCTTATTTGTCATTTTTCTTTCTCATCACATGTCAAGTAAAAAATAAAAATTAAAAAATTAAAAAAAAAAAAGAGGAGATTTCACCATCAGTGGACAAAAGAAAAATAAGTTCAAACAGCTTTGTAAGCCTTTTCCAGAACAATAGCGAGCAAGCACATAATAGCCTGACTTTGTCATGTAGCAAGTGTGGTCCTTCTGGGGAAAGGAAGAAACAAGGCAGACGTGTGAAGATCAGGCCACAGACAACAAGCTCCAATACCAAGGGCTAACTATATTCACAACCGTCCACACAAACACACTACGAACCCTTGAAGACCGTGTAATACACTGCTGGCTTGACAGCAAAAGAAGAAAAATAAGCAGGGATATTTGCTACTAACAGCAAGGGAACTTAACTCATGTCAAGAACACATCTCTACTAGATAGTAAGACTTAGGATCTTACTCCCAACTTGGCAATCCTCGGCTGAAGAGGGTCTGAGACAAACTGGACTACCCTCTGGTAAAAGTAAATCAAGGTTAAGAGAGATCTGAAACCAGATTACTAAAAACAAAAACAAAACAAACAAACAAAACATTGGAACACAGGTTGCTTGAGTTCAAGAAAATCCAAGGCTGATGAGTGGATGATACACCACTGTGCCCACCTTCCTAGCTTCATCTTACTCTCCCCCTATTGCTATCCTGGACCATAGCAAGCGCTCAGAAAAATGTGTTTAGAAAAATGAATAAAAGCCCCCGAAACAATCCTGGCCTTTCCATTGCTTGAAGACATCAGACTCCCTCTTTCCTCTGGGTCCCTACAGATTTTCTACCTGAATATCCCTCCCCACCACTTCACCGTATCCTCAGCATCCCTATAGAATTGTACCAAATCGGCATAAATAGATCAGCCATGCCTCTACCTCTCATGAATAGACTTGCCATGGTTCCATGTTTCCCTGAGTTCTTGATTAAACGGCTAGCCCCCAACTACATTGCAGGTTCCAAGAAACCAAAGGTCATGTCTACTCTGCTCACAATTGTGTCCCTCAGTTTCACTCAATGAATACTGAAAAAAGGAACGAATGAAAGAAGGACCTGTCAGTAACATCATCAGAACAGCCTACACTGACACCACTTTTTCAGAGAATCTGTTCCCACTATGACCACAGTCTTGCAGATCTACCTGACTGGAAATGGACATTTCACCATTATAAAACACATCCCTTTGCTCCCCAGTAATTTTGAGAGACCGAGTCAGCTTACCACATATGGAACAGAAGCAGAAACTGGGAGCTACCACCCATACCACCCATACCATCACAAAAATACACAAATACATGATGTACCATATGTGGGGAACTACATGGAGAAAACGAGAATCCTAATGTTTTCCTGGGGGAAATGGACCCTGGTCCAGCCATTATGGAAAAAAAAAAATTGGCAAAACCTAACATAATTGAGTCTGAAAATGTACTATGGCCAAGCACCATACTCCTAGCTACAAATTCTGAGCAAACTTTTGCCAATTCTTAAGAACAATCATATGAAGATGTTCATCATAACCAGGTTTGTGGGAGGAGGGAGTTGGAGGTAGCTTTAAGGCATATTAGCAGGGAAAAAAATCCGTGGAATGCAATGGATACACACTTCAGAATACTCTGCAGTATCACAAATAGTAAACTTCTAGGTCTTAAAAAGATTATGCTTATCATATTGACAAATGTCAATTAATATAATTGCTAAAACCCATTAGCAATAGTAAAGTACACTCTGTGGGCAGAGTTTGTATCAGCGAAGCTGTAGAAGTCCTAATCATTCTACGCTCATTGAGCATTATTTATGTATATGACTCAATGTATCTCACACATGCTTGACCAGTTTTGAAATCCATACAATTTTTTCTCATTTGTAAAAAAATAACATTAATACCAATATCCAAGGGCCATTCAAAGTAAACAATGAAACCCATACAAAGAATGTCTGAAACAACCTGAACCCTCAACAAATGTTATCTATGCATTACACAGTTCATAATAGAATTATTGCTTCGTTCGGGGACTAAAGAAAGACTATGCTGGGCCATAATAACAGCAAAAAAGGATAAGAAACAGAACCAGGTCCATAGCACAGTATCATAATCTACAGATACAAGAGCAAAGTAAACAAGAGTGAGATGTGCAAACTCAGATTGCTTGGGCTTGAATCCTGGCTCAGCTACTAATTCACCAGCTATGTAACCTTAGGAAAGTTACAGTCCCTGTGCTTACTTTTCTCATCTGTAAACCAGGTAAGGAAATAGTTCCTGCCTCATAGAGTTTGTTGTGACAATCACTGGAGTTAATACATTTAAAGGATTTGGAAGAGAGTTTAACATGTGGGAAGCAGATGGCAAGTGTTGGGCATTACTATTATGTTAATTTATGTAAATAAAAATACTATATATTTCTAAAGATTCATACATATAGGAGGACTACTCCAAACACACGAGAGCAAGAATCTATGAGGTAGAAGGGAAACTGGAATGAAGATGAAGAATGAATCAAAGGAAAAAAATGGCAGAAACATAAAAATGAAAATAAGAGATGCTCTCCAATGACCAATAATGAAACTTGACCATCCTTGGAGCCATACCATTAATTTAGTCTAATGGGTGTGATGCCATAAGAAGGAAAGGACAGAGATGGTCAAAGGAAATTCAACAAAGTGAAAGTCTTGAAACTCTTGGTTCTTAAAGGCCTGGAGCTACTGTGGTTCCTATCCTCATGGCTTCCAACCTCTCTTGGGATTTACTGACATACAGCAAACCACTTTTACTTGGCTAGTTTGAGTTAGTCTCTGTTTCCTGTTACCTTATACTATTTAACTAAGGAAGGTCCTCAGAAAGGAAAGAAGATCAGACTTTCTCTGCATTAACTCAGAAAAAAGATTTAAGAAAGTGGGGAGCCTAGGTGGCTTAGTTGGTTAAGTGTCCAACATTTGATCTCAGCTCAGGTCTTGACCTCAGGGTCCTGAATTCAAGCCCTGTGTTGGGCTCCATGCTGGGTATGGAGTCTAATTGAAACAAACAAACAAACAAACAAACAAACAAACAAACAAAGATTTAAGAAGGCAGAATCCAATATAAGAAATGTGTTTCAACAACATGGTTTGTGCAACAAATGAACAGCTCCCAAGAGTAAGAGTCATATGACTTTGAAGGTGCAAGCAGAGTCTACGCAACCATTTATCCAGGTCTAGAGGGGAGGCTGAAATAGTGAAATTCCAAGGTTTTTCAGGAATGCATGATTTAGGATTCACTAAGCTCTTTCTGAATATAAAGAGCTTCCAGAGCACTAAGAAACAATAAAGAAGGCAGTAGTGATACGAATGTGGGAGAAGGGACAAGCACTTGCCTTATGGTCTGGATTGTTTCCTTCCCCTGGGACCATACACCATGCAAGTTTCATGAGCTAGAACCTAGCTACAGTCTGCCACTTCAGTCCTACTGACTGTCCTAGGCAAAGGTGACAGAAGTCACCCTTCTGATTCAGCCCCATACTTACTACTATTGCAGCAAAATGTTAGACACACTTTCAAATCAACACTCACTAAGTATGTATCATGTGGCAGCTCTGACATATATTATCTCCAGTAAACTTCCTAAAACTCAAAGAAATGGGGTTAATATGTCCATTATAAAAACAGGAAAGCAAAGCTCAAAATGGGCCAGAGTTTGTCCAAGTTCTCAGAACTCATAAGGACAGAATCATAACCTGAACCCAAGACACGTGCCTACAAACATGATATTTTTACAACATATCACAAATACCTGGTATGAATACAATTGCATTTTGAAGTATCAGACCATAAAGCTAAAGCCTATGACCCTCTCCTTAGGAATCCAAATATACCTAGTTATCTGGATACCCCTTCTTTCTTGAGTCGGCAGGCTACAAGCTCAACCTATTTTAGATTCAATCATGTGAGCACTGAACAATCTACAGTTACTCTCTTGTGTATTTCAGCCTCTAGAATTCTGCCCCTCCCCCAGGATCACAGCAGACAATCTGAGACGTGAAATGAGAATAATGGTAGTATGTGTAGTGGACGCAGCCCTGACTCCAAATCAGAAGACAGATGTTCCCTACTCGACAGCCATGCCACTACAAAAGTCTGGGAAACTCACTTTTGCTTCAGACCTTATCTTCTCCCAATAAAATCAGGTGGTGAGAGGAATTCAGTGGTCCTCAAACCTGGTTTCACAGACTCATATGGAAAATGTCTATAAAGCATCGACGTGCAGAACCACTGCAGGAAAATTAAGTCAGAGTCTGTGAAGCGGAGAAGCCCTGCATTTTACTTTATAAAAAGCTCTGCTCCTGACTTTAAATATAAGCAAGGTCAGTGGCCCCGGTGATCCTCGAGACTTTCTAAGATTCTCTACCCCAAATAATCAAAGAGTGAGACCATTCTGGCCAAAACCCCCACTTCAGGCTTCCAGAAGCGTCCACACTTCCACATTTCCAGAATCCTCTGTAATGCCAACAGCTGAAGGAGAGACACCCTCTCCTCTTGCCATAATCCTGTGGTCACCAGCATCTGCAGCTTAGAAAACAACTATGAAAACAGCAGTTCTATAGTAAGCATGCCAGTTTGGGAAAGAGAAGTAAGAATTAGGACTAACCAAGACCCAGAGGGAAGGTAAAAGGAGCAAAAGAAACTGCACAGTCCTACTCTGGACAGCTCTACCTCACTGCCATTTTGAAAATATAAGTGTTAACAAGCAAAGGGCCTTTTGAAGAAGGGAGAAGGTGAGCCAGGCCTTGGAGGATGGCAAGGAGTGTGATACACCGAAGAGAAGGGGACATGGTTTGGATTAAGCACAGTATCTCAACCAGCCAGTGAGTGCAAAATTAAGGAAACTTGGGGAAATGGAGTTTGACAAGTCAATGGGTTTTGTTTATTAAAGAATAAATGAAAATAACGTGCAACAATAAAAACAAAAGGAAAAACCCACAAAAGTTTCCAGAGGACACTGTCAAAGCAGCGCCTTCAGGAGCTGAAGACAGAGAAGTTAAATGGCATCCACAGTAACCAACAAGTTTTTAAAGTAAAACCAAAGAAGCTTTTACAAAGAAAGAGCTGAAATGATCTGTGGTCCATCTCATGAAGGGTTGACCTGATAGACCACGAGAAAGTGGCAGAAAGACACAAAATTTCAAAAAAACTAAAAGCTAAACACCACCTGCTACTTTCACTGGTTCATACAGTTCATACAGGCCAGGTGAGATTTGAGTGGCAAAAGGAAGCCAAACCTGCCCGCTTACTTCCAATGATGAGACAATCCCAGCATGCTTACTAAAGAGAGCTGTTTCTAGTCATCTCAGTGGTACCCCACGAGCCTTTTTAAGGTAAGTACTGTGGACAGGGCTCTCTTGAGATTATTAAGCACAAAACACATGTGCAAGGTCACTACCTTCAAGCAGAGAATGAGAATGCTGTTTTTTTACCAAGAAATGAAAGAATTCAGTACAAAAATGAGAGACAACTTCTACTTCCCACCAGATGGGACATGGATAGAGCAAATGAAATAATTCATGATAAAAAGAGAGCCCCTTAAGGATGATGGAACTGATAGGAAAACATGACACCTATTCTATATTACAATCAACCAGGGAATTCTTCATCATCTAACCACAATGTATATAATCTTTGTGTGCATGTGGGATTTTTCTCCACTTTGAGCTCTCAGATATTTACAGCTTATCTTCCTCCTTTTTATGAAGTAAAACCCAAGAAGGTAAGGACTTTGGTCACCACTTACTCTCAAACCTGAAACAGTATCTGGAGTTCTGAATGGGTTCTCAAACGTTGCTTGGCTAAATGAATGAATGAACAAATGAATGGATTAGGTCTTTCTTCTTTTCTATGATGAATTTAGGCTTGCATCTTTCTTCCACAAAATCCTGAGAACAATCTAGCTCAACTATAACAGATTTGTTTTTCTAGTTAGTATATAATCAAAGAAGCCGACACAACCTTTGGGTTTCGAGGTTAGAACTGAGATGCATTGCCAAAGTGATGAGACAGTTTTGTCCCTAACTGTTCCAGTTTTTCAAGATTTACCTCTATGCCTCTTATCTGTTCAAAATACGCATGCATAGATACAAAAACAAACGCACATAGACACACAGAGATTATCTGTATCATTAGAAGAAAAATACAGCTCGACCATATCAATGTGATACAGGTCGAAAATAAGTCACCTTTGTAGTTTTTAAAGTATTGAAATCATTTGGTTGTTCTTTTCACAAGAAGTAAAAAGTGTCTGAGTTTCCAAAAACAAAATTTCCAGGTTGGAACATTTTAATGGAGAAAAAACACCGATTCAGAAGAGGTTTGATGCTGATTTAAAGGCATATTTGAAAATTATGCACTGTATTTGCAGAGTACAGAATCTGTACTTAAAGTACATTCTTTATACACATGCTGACAAAATTAAGGGCACACCATCCTCTGCCAAATGAGAGCTTATCAGAAGTACTGGTGTGAGCCATTTCCTTTTGTTCCCTGGAGAAAAGCTCAGGCATGAAAAATACGTTGATAATGAATCATCTTAAACTTGCAAATTTAAAATTTAAGTTGGTAAGATTGATAAATTAAGATTCTGATGGCAACAAGATTCTTTCCTGTCATGCACATGGTAGAGCTATAAAGGGAACACCTGTTTCCATCTTAAGGCTTGGGGAGGATTGATACAATGCTGAGATTCTGCATTGTTAATTAGGAATGTCAGCAAAAGAGCACTGAAGCTCTCCTGGCTGCCAAATCAAAATAGCAAAGAAAGGTACCTAAGATTCATGCTACCAATTTCTCCTTAGCCAGGGGGTGAACTAGTAACAGCCCCTTGTATTTGTTCAGCACTTACAATTTACAATTCACTTTTTATTTATTTTATTTTATTTTTTCAGTATTCTAAGATACTTGTTCAGCATGTACAATTTACAATTCACTTTTTTTATTTTATTTTTTCAGTGTTCCAAGATTTATTGTTTATGCGCCACACCCAGTGCTCCATGCAATACATGCCCTCAATACCCACCACCAGGCTCTCCCATCCCCCACTCTCCTCCCTTCCAAAACTCTCAGTTTGTTTCTCAGAGTCCACAGTCTCTCCTGCTCCATTTCCCTCTCTGATTTACCCCAATTCATATTTCCTTTCCTTCTCCTACTGTCCTCCATATTACTCCTTATGCTCCACAAGTAAGTGAAACCATATGATAATTGACTTTCTCTGCTTGGCTCATTTCACTCAGCATAATATCCTCCAAGCCAGTCCATGTTGCTACAAAAGTTGGGTATTCATCCTTTCTGATGGAGGTGTAGTATTCCATTGTATATATGGACCACATCTTCTTTATCCATTCATCTGTTGAAGGGCACCTTGGCTCTTTCCACAGTTTGGCAATTGTGGCCATTGCTGCTATGAACATTGGGGTACATATGGCCCTTCTTTTCACTACATCTGTATCTTTGGGGTAAATACCCAGTAGTGCAATTGCAGCATCATAAGGTAGCTCTGTTTTTAATTTTTTAAGGAATCTCCACACTATTTTCCAGAGTGGCTGAACCAATTTGCATTCCCACCAACAGTGTAAGAGGGTTCCCCTTTCTCCACAGCCTCTCCAATACTTGTTGTTTCCTGTCCTGTTACAATTCATGTTTTCACACAATTGCCATTTGAAGTAGAAGTCAGTGCCAGTGCTGGCCAGTTCTGTTTATCCCCATGTGGTGAGTAAGACTGGTGACCTATCCCATGTCATAGGGCCTAAAAGTAATGAGGCCAGGCCCCAAGAGCAGGCCAGGACTTGATCACATTCAAATGTGGCTCCTAGAGGCAACAACTTGCGCTCTTATGCTTGATTTTCATTATTTTCAGTAACAAACAGGGAGTGCCATTTATGTTGTTAGAATAATGGCAAATACATGAGCCATTACATGGAGCTTAAGGATGGAAACGGCTCCTTGCCCTCTGAGCAAGTATTACATTTTCCTTTGTGTGTAGGTGTGTCCATCATAAAAGCACGGAAAATGAAGCTCAAGTATTGAGAAGAGCGATCAAGTTTTGAGAAGAGCGATCACAAGCATGCCTTCAGTGTTTGGTCCCTCTGCCTCTACCCAGCCTTTGAAACAGAAGCAAAACTTGTATTCTTTAGAGCATCTTTTGTCATCTCCACAATAGTTGTACAAAGAGACACAGACACCCTGCAGTGTGGTCCTAAAGCAAGGAGGCCCCGGGAGCCAGTGAGAGCTCCACACAGCCAGCATGCCAAGGGCTGAACACCTTAGCCTGGCAGAAGACAGCAGAAATCTCTAGGCGTCTTGGCAGAGCAGTTTCCACAAAATAAATAAATAAATAAACAAACAAACAAACAAATAAATAAATAAATAAATAAAGGGGGCTTCTATAAAACATGCATACCCAGAGCTGGATTCTCAAGGCTAGAAATTCCCCACAGTGAAAGTATGAACTGAAGCCATGGCCACATCACAATCTGAGCAAAAATAGCAAAAGAAACCTACTTTGGGAAGCACCTCACTCGGCCTTACACTAGATTACAGAAAGTATCTTGTTCCCCAGACCACCCATCTGTCACATTAATTTATGAACAATGACAGTTGGTACAGCAAACTATTCACTATCTAAGTATCAGATTTTGGCAAGAAATGCAGGAAGCGAGGGGGAGAAGAGTAAGGGAGAACAGAGGCATCGAGAGTTGAAAGAGAGGTTAAAGAAACAGAAGAATGGGTGGAAACGGAGAAAGAGTGATGAGCACATTTCACTCTTCATAGTCACGCTGAGGACCGACGTCACACTCATGGCTCCTGCAGTCCCTCCATTAGACCCAGTGACTCATCCCCATGACCCATTCACTAAATACACTGTTCTTTCCGGACACTATTCCCATTCACGGAAAGTCTCCTTTCCGAGACCCAGAGGAAAAGCATCTCCAGGAAGCCTTGCCTAATGTCCCTGATCAGAAGCAATATCTTATTTCTCTCTACCATTCCCAACAAGCTTTGCCTACAGCTCTGTCATGATTCATTTCATATATTTTAAATGCCCCCCACTTTAAATCACCAGTTTTCAAGCATGGAAAGCATGTCTTGTTTGTCTCTATAAACTCCAAGGCATCTCTGTCAGTGGTTGAACAGATGAGGTTTTTAGTAGTATGTCATTAAGTTGAACTCAAAGAACTTAGAAAACTTCTAGCACTGACATTCTGGACTTGAAGTCTGGGTGTCTCGTTTAGTCATTTATTCAGTCATTCATCAAACAGCAACTTATGAAGCACCTACTGCCCGCCATCCATTGTGCTCAGACCCCTAAGATACCATGGTGCCCCTGCAAAGTGTGCAGTCGAGTCTGAGAGGAAGGCAGTGATCAAGTAATTGCACATATAGACAGTTAAAAAGCGTGCTAAGTGCCACAATGGAGAGGTTTAGTCGGATCAGGGAGCATTCTGTCAACTCTGATACCGCACATGCCGCCAGTCAGCTATGAGAACACAGAGAAAGGTGGCCACCATCCCAAGAAGATACAGAAGGGTCCCAAATGATGACAAATGCAGCTTTGCTGTCATTTTGTTTCTATTAAATTCTTAGACAACATTACAAAAGAAGTGAATGTTCAACTTGAAACTGTATCCATGCTTCTAAATTACAGATCACAGATACAAGTGTAGAACATGGCAAAAAAAAAAAAACCTGCCTTACAACTTTGAAAATCTGGCTTCTGTCCCTGTTCTAGAACATGCCAGTCGTTAACTGCGAACATCCCCTTCGATAAAATGGAGACCGTAATCTCTGCTGTGACGACTAGACGGGGTCGATGTATAAGGACTCAATGACAATGGGTTATAAACACATTTGAAATGTACACATTGTACATAAAAAATATGTCAACCACAAAGTCTGATATAGACAAACACACACATATATTCATATATATCTGAAAATATATATAAACACGCACTTATTATTTTTTTTTTTAAGATTTATTTATTTGACAGAGAGAAACACAGCCAGAGAGGGAACACAAGCAGGGGGAGTGAGAGAGGGAGAAGCAGGCTTCCTTCCGAGCAGGGAGCCTGATGTGGGACTCGATCCCGGGTCTCCGGGATCATGACCTGAGCCGAAGGCAGTTGCTTAACCAACTGAGCCACCCAGGCGCCCCTAAACACGCACTTATACTAGCATTTCTCATTATGCTACAATTTTTTTTCATCCTGGCAATTTTCAGTCAACATTTTCTCTGCCAGCAGAACTGGGGACAGGTAGGTAAGAGGATGTCAAAGTCTTGCTGCCTGATTCCTGTGCCCACGCCAGAATAAACAAAGGGCAAAGGACCAAAGTCAAACCTCAAAGACCAAACCACACTACTCAATGAGGACACTGATTTATATAACCTCTGGGTCAAACAGGTGTCCACAGTAGGCATCTAGAAAAATCCAGAGACTTTAATGACACCATGAACTGATACTGAAGAGAAGCGCTGGCATAATTTTTACTTGCTGGCTTGTCAGCAAACATACACGAATGCTAGACGTATACAACTGAAACAGCATATTTACATCTAGTTTCCTATATAAAGAAGGCTGACATGAAATCCTAGACTGTATGTCTCTCTTGTTTATCAATCATAAAGAACAATAAGAAAATCATAGAAGGACATGCTGCCGCTTCATAAGCAGCAATAAAACCATTTATTAATGGTAACACTTAGTAAGTACTTACCAAGTGCCAGACACTATTAAAAGAACTTTCAATTTAATTCCTAACCTTCACAACAACCTAGGAAGCCAGAATTCGTGCTCTCTTGTTTGGAGAGAACAGTGCAACTCAGAGAAGTTCATTAACTTGTCTAAGATCACACAGCGGACATTCACTGCCCATACTGAACAGCTACCACTCATCTGGCACTAAGCTAGAAGGCAAGGGGAGGTGATGAGAAGGGGAAAGGAGAAAGCGGAAATATCCCTGACCCAGAAATGAGTCCCACACTGATTCTACTCAAAGAATCTGCAGAGAAACTACAACATGAACATAAATTACTAATTTGCCAAGGCAGAAAAATTTAAGTACCACAAGAAACACATAGCTAAGTTTCACCTCAGTATTTATCGGGGGGAGAGAGGGCACAGATGAGAAGTCCAGGAATAAAAAACAATGTAATTAACATAAATTAACTTCTTCCTCACAACTTATTACATGTCAGTTGGACCAGACACCTTTAGGACAAGCTTATGGGCTGTATATTCTCTGAGTTAGTTTTTCCAGTGGGTAATTCAGTAATACAGTTGACAGTAACTAGATTGGAAACTTCCTAAAGGTAGGCACTCTGTACTGTGTCCTCCGTGCATAGGACAGCGTCTAGTACACAGTGCTCAAGAGATATATCATTAGATACGAAGTGAATCAGTGTGTTAATTAATTAAAAAGTGAGCAAATGAAGGAATACAGAAACATAAAGTCAGGTGTACACATTAAGAAGTTCAGACGACACTGAAGTTCATGAACTCAGTTCCAGCTGCTGACGTCTCTGTCCCCAGGTGTAACTTTACAAAGATGAGTGCCAAGGGACTTTTGCTAGACAGACTAAGAGACCACACTGGTGACCTAAATGGTCAATGATTTCAAGAATACCAAGAAGCAAAACATCAGCTTTTGTTTTATCCCCCATCTTGGCAGGAAGCGCAGAATGAACCACAAAAGCTGCATTATCTAGAACTTTCTTGAGAGCTATAAAGCAACTCATTTGCAGAAGTCGTTGATTTTGTACATGGGGACTGTTTGGCAAAATTGAGGAAGCGAACGATGGTTGACTTCCTGGAGTGACTCACGGCTATAACCCCCTTTGACAGTATTAATAGAACAGGGGGAAAATTTCCAGGAAACATCAATTACCACAACTGCCAAAATAGAAAAGGCGGCTGGTGACTTAATCACTAAACTTTAGGGGAGACTACTCTCTTTCTTGATCAGAAAAATGCAACAATAAATCAAACTAATACATTTGGAAACTAGTTAACAGCAGCCTTTCGCCCCCTGCAGAGTTAGCTTTTAACTAAGATTTTGCTGTAGTGAAATGATCATACACCTACTCCGGCCTGGTTATAGCTAAACCGAGGTTCTAAGGTCAAGATTAGACCTCCAAGAAATAGGTATCCATATGAACTAATCCATTCATCCATTCCTTCCTTGCAACCTTGAATTAATAGATATTTAATGGGCACCTACTACTATGTTCCAGACTCATACTCCTCAAGAAACAAGTACTAAACAAAAGAAGGAACTACAATAAATATATTTACAATAACATGTATTAAGGATAGGGGTGCCTGGGTGGCTCAGTTGGTTGAGCGTCTGCCTCCAGCTCAGGTCATGATCCCAAGGTCCGGGGAATCAAGCCCTGCGTCAGGCTTCCTGCTCTTCAGGGAGCCTGCTTCTCCCTCTCCCTCTTCTGCTCCTCCTCTTTGTGCACTCAGTGCACTTGCTCTCTCTCTCTCTGTCAAACAAACAAATAAAATGTTTAAAAAATATATTAAAATAGAATATTTGCATATTTACATATAAAATGCTTGGCATAATATCGAGAACACAGTTAGTACTACAGAAAGCTTTCTTCTTCTCATTATTATTACTATTACCCCAGTTGGTCCAAGACGGGGTCTTCATTACTCTGCAGAGGAAGAGAGTCAGTGCCCTCCCATTGCACAGCTATGACTCTGGTCATACACGCCAAGTGATCTCCTTCTGCTTACTTACTTATCGCCATCACCATGCTCTACCGTCCTGACTGAGACGAAACTACATGATCCAGCCCCAAAGGAGGGCATATCCAGAAAACATAGTTAGACCACCTCACCCTCATCCCAGTTGAATTGCCTCCGAGGCCTATTTAAATTAAATGGGTGTGACTCAGCAAACAGCCCACCTATCTCATCCTCACCCACCTCACACATGTAAAAATCTTCTAAACACTTCCAAATCTCCTCCCTGGGCCCCCAAATACTTCACATCACTGTTGTACTTACTGAAGCAAGACGGTATTTTGGCAGGTGCCATTTATCAGCCGGTAATAAACATTCTCCAGTTTCTTCAAGACGCTACCTCTCCAAAAAGCTGTACCCAAGAAAGCCCTCATTATGCCCTCTAAGAGAAAAACACTGGAAACCACACATGACTGGCAATATGGTAATAGTTAAATAAATTCTGGGATAGCTTCTCTAAGGGCTATAATGTCACTCCTTAAGACAATGAGGAAAATTCTTATTTTGTAATGTTAAATAGAAAGATTAAAAATCGTACCTCTCCTTGATTACACCTTACAAAAACTAGAAATGCATATTGCCAAAGAAGAGATCAGTTCATAGAAAATGGAACTGTATCATAGGAGACAGGATTGTATCTTTGAAAATGGATTTGTTTTTTTGTTCTTATAAAATAGCCTGTGCACATTTTTAAATGTATGGGGAAAAATCTTCAAATTTACCTACGTTCACAAAGAAAAACATATCCAGGGAGGATTTTTCTGACTGAAATATATTCGAAAACTTCAAGTATGTAACAAATTACCCTAATAGCAGGAACTTTTCCTTCTGAAGGATACACAAGTACTCCCCAAATTATACCCAGGCATTACTTAGCATGTCAGTCAAATGCAGCCACTTTGGAACGGAAGCTCTCATATCCTCCCAGATCCATTTAGCTTGAAGTCTACAGAAGTCATGTGCCTCGGTCTCATTCATCAGGAACATCAAGTGCTATTTAGGAAGGTTGCTAACTTCAAAGAGCATCATCTTAATTTCTAATTATGACCATGTTAGCAGCTATAGAAATGGCTGAATTCCAAGGAGTTTACACCCTGACCTCACACTGTTGTTCGTGGTTCCAGACCCAGGCTGAAAGACTGAGTCTACCTTTCCCTCCTCTGACCACCTCTTCCTCACCTGGGAGACTTAGAACTCCCCGCTGGCCATGTCCATCCTCTCATACCCCCACCACAGTCACGGGCCTCCATTGCCGCTGGACACCCCCACGGTCCCCACCCCCCAAGGCTCTCCCCAACCCTTACCTCTTAGCCAGCTGTACTGCCTTCAGGACCAACTTTCCTTTGTCTATCCAGGCCTAAACATATAGAGCCTTTTTCAAAATTCCTTCTGAACTTAAAGGCTTGATTATTATCCAATCAATTCAGTATTTTTGAAATCTCACCAAAAGCACTTCTGAGGCTTTCATATATAAATTTCAGACCTTAAGTTTCTGTTATTGATTTTTTTTCCTGAGGTAATTAATAGTACTGGACAAATATCGGGCCACAAGTACATAAAGGCTTAAAGAAACACTGATTATATATAGATGGTATCAACAATAAACAGGCATTATTTATGAAGTGCACACACATTTCTCAAGTAACAATGCCTCTGTTCCTTGCTACAGTCACAACCCGGGATTTGGCAGCATTAAATCTGTGACATACGATACTAACCACCTCCCAGACAGGGAATTGAACATCTGCTTCTATATACGGACCTCCAAAATACCAGTGCCTCCATTTCTCTCAGCCTCGACTGTCTTCATCTAAAATGAAAAACATTACAACAGACCACCTGAACTAAACATCAGGGGACCTTCCATGATCTGACTAGTCTCCCTTGAGTCTGGAGTCTGGATCCCTTCACTCTGCTCTTGGCACCATGATTTGGTTAACTGAGGGATACCAGGGGACTTCAACTCTGGATACTTCGGCTTAGTCAACTAACTACAAAATGGGAATAGTAACCCCTGCCATTTACCTATCAAAAAAGAGTTGGAAGATCAAAAGAATAGCTGTGAATGGGTGATAGGAATGTAAAGTATCACAGAATATTAAGGAAAATGTATTTACTCCTGTCATTGTTAAATCAGGTTTCGGGACAGAGGAAGTCTTGGGAGTACAGGCTGGGGGAAATACGGCCCTAGAAGAAGCCTACAGTGAGGAAGCCGGTCAAAAAATGAACTTCAAGACAGCAGCACACCCTTCTGTCTCCTCGGCTCTAGAGGAAAGCTCAAGAGTACCAATGGCTCAACAAGGTACATGACAGACTAGAGCCTCTTTAAAGAAAGGCACAAAATGGAAGCAAAATTATAAAGTCCATTCTGTTTTGTTGTACTTACTTCCCTTAACTGACTTAATAACCAAACAAGTCAAACTTCAGAAAGTGCTATCAGTGAGAACATTACTTCCAGTATCCCTAATAATGTAGAGTACTTCTATGGTTTATAAACCACTACAAGTTCACAGAAAACTATATGAAGATCTAAGGGAGAGGAGGAGAATGAAATAGAAATAGAAATAGAAATAGAAATATATATAGATATAGATATAGATATAGATATAGATATAGATATAGATATAGATGCATTATTTGTTCTAAAAGGATCACAGGTATTAATTTGTATTTCCTTATTTACTTTTTAGCCCCCTGAGGGAGAAAAACATTGTAATAACACCTTGCATTTGTAAGACTATGTGCCTCCCCGCAGCAGGAAATACTGTACAGAGATTATTTAATCAAACTTCACCTTATCACTCAGTAGTGAGCAATGGGTCATTATCAAGGGATCATGTTAATTGGAAAGAAAAAAATAGAAATATAAAATATAGAAAAATTCAGGGTGAAAAAAAATCAACTCTAATGAGCTCAGGGAAGTCAAAAACCAACTAAGAGGAGGCAATTAAGGCTCCCCTCTCCCATGACTAACAAAGTGTAGTCTGCCTGAAATGGTCTACCCTCATCAACCTCTGCATATGTGAATCTTTCCCTTCCCTCAAAGTCCAACCCCAAAGCTCCCTTTCCCTATGCTAGTATAGCCTTCAGCCTTCACCTCTCCAGTCACATTAAATAATCCATTCCTCTGAGTTTTGATAGTTTAATTCTACCCTAACTATAGTGTTTAACAAATTTTACCTCTTCTGGAACTTTATTGTGTACATGTCTTTGCTCCCATATTAAACTGAGATAATTGAAGTGAGGAACTAGGATTCAGTCTTCTATGGACATTCCTTCTTAACATGGAGCCTTAAAGGACATAGTGAAATCTATCCATGTTCTTTCTCTAGGACTGAATCTTCAAAACAGAGAGATTTGATTGGATGATTTGTGAGACCCTTTCCAGCTATAAATTCCAGATATTTACTGAGAAGGAATTTATGGCATTATCTAATTCAATCCCATTAAACAAGGGGCTCCAGGTGAGAAAAAGATGTGTCCAAGTGGAATTATGTTGTCTGAGTCCAGCCCAGTGCTTCTGGGCCTCAAAATAGTACCTTTCTAAACTGCTGAGAGTCCAAGGATTGCCTCAGTTTATTTCCCTAAACTTCAAGCTAGGATCTCTGGATACACTGACTTGACAGATGAGCAGGAAATATTAGCTTAAATAATCATTACTCTGAACATCACAATGATGGCCAAGGGCACTTCACCAGGACTGAACTTGCTGTTTAGCAACACTTTGATCAAATTAAATGGACAGCAAATGCTAACCCTAGCCCAGTGTTTTTCAAACTGTATAAAGCAACTTGGTAAAAGGTCATAAAATCAATATACTGAACCTCCAAAGGTATTTTAAAAAACTGAAGCAGAATAGAAAACATCAGTGTGCATCATGGCAAGTGAGAGCCTATACTGTGAAGTGACATTTTCTTTATATATAAATATATCATTTATAGATATATATATATCTATAAATGATGCAAAATTTATTTCTTACTGCCACTTCTCTCAAAAAAAGTTTGAAAGCTACAACCTTGGACGAAAGTCTATAGTGATAAATATTAGTAGCTACAGAGCTGATTGCCATATAGGTAACAAGAAGGGTGGACAAAAGCAGGTCTTCTACAACTACTAACAGCACCTCTAGATTTTGCATTCCTATTTCTTGGAAGGGCAATCCAAATCTCAGCTGAAAATACTAGGCCCAACGAAGAACCACCATCTCCCTCCCTGACATCTACTCATGCTTAGGACTATGGAGTCCTGTTTTAGGACAAAATCTTATTTGGTCTCTGCCCACCCTTTGCCTCTTTCCCCCTCTTTCTAAGTTAAAAAAAAAAATTACAAAAGAGAGAGGAAGGAAGGCAAAGAAAAGTTTCCATTTTAGAGAGATTTTGTTTGTTCATTCACTTATTTCTTTTTCTTTCTTTCTTTCGTTATAAGAGAGACACCGGCCAGGCTATGGGAGATGCCAAATAGGAGTCATGGCCCTGGGCACTTTCAACAGACCTTCAGAATATTTTCTCTTTCTACTTCCCTGGCTAGATGGCTGGGTTTGAGTAATTTTCTCTTTCTCCTGGGGTTGGTTGCTAAGAGACACTCTATTACTTCTCTTTCTCTTATGACCCGATTACTGTGATCAGCAAAGACAGCACGCAGACAACACCCTGACATGGCTCATACAAGATCGCTAGGTCTGGTTACAAAACAACAGACTCTCTTAACCCTCTCACAGCCGTCAGACCACCACTTCTGAAGTTCTTTTTAAAGAAGGTTCTAAGGATCCTCCCGTCTTCCTTGACAATGGTGGTCGTGAGAGAAGAACTATATCCACCATCACATCACAGAAGCCAATATTCCCACTGAAATACATTTCAACAAAGCTTCCATGCGATCTCTGTAATATATATTTCACAGGTAATAAAAAGACCAAAAAAAAAAAGTTCTGAGTTAATCTCAGCTTGAATAAGAAAGGACAAGGCTGCTAAGAAACCTTGATCAGCTTCTTAGTCAGGGTCTTCCAGCTCCTCTCCTCGGGCCTACATAGCCGAGGTAAAATTCACACCTTGTTTACCCCCAATTCAACACACAGCTCTTGGCATAGATGTTTGTTGAATAAATAAATGATTAGTGTCCAGATTAAGGTCGTCTTCCTATCCCTTGAGGCTCCTACACACTCCCCCACCACCACCCATACATTTCAGCAAAAGGATAACAGATGCTTACATGCACCTTTTTAAAGGTTTTCATGCCCTCAAAACAGACCAGGAATTTTTTTTTTTCAGATTTTATTTATTTCTTTGAGAGAGAAAGAGAGACAGAGACAGAGACAGAGAGCGCAAGCTGGCAGAGGGAGAGGGAGAAGCAGACTCCCCATTGACCAGGGAGCCCAATGTGGCGCTCGATCCCAGGACCCCATGATCACTACCTGAGGCAAAGGCAGACGCCCAACCAAGCCACCCAGGTGCCCCAGTAGACCAGCATTTTGTTATTGTTGTTGTTGTTGTTCTTGTTGTTAGTAAATTTAAGAAAGTAACAAAAATGGGGTACCTGGGTGGCTCAGTTGGTTAAGCGACTGCCTTCGGCTCAGGTCATGATCCATGATCCCGGAAATCTGGGATCGAGTCCCACCTCAGGCTCCCTACTCGGCAGGAAGCCTGCTTCTCCCTCTCTCACTCCCCCTGTTTGTGTTCCCTCTCTTGCTGTGTTTCTCTCTGTCAAATAAATAAAATTTTAAAAAAAAAAGAAAGAAAGTAACAAAAGATTCTGGATTCTCTATATTTCCCTCACACTAGATGGAAGATTCAGGAAGCCAGCCAGACATTCATTTTACTCTCCTCCCCACCACAAGGTCAACCTGGAAAAATTTTAACATTTTTCTTTTCACAAGGCCAAGTTCACATATCATCTATAGCATATGTCCAAAGACATCATGCTCCCCAGATCCCCCGTAAGTGATACCTAGAATTTTTTCATTTGAACTTCATGCCCTCAGCTTAAGCTTCTGATTTATATTAAAAATGGGAGTCCTTCTAGCAAGGTGGAAGACTATCTTGGCATACTATCAAAAATAGAGGGACGCCTGGGTGTCTGCCTTCGGCTCAGGTCATGATCCTGGAGTCCTGGGATTGAGCCCCGCATCAGGCTCCTTACTCGACAGGAAGCCTGCTTCTCTCCCTCTCTGCTTGTGTTCCCTCTCTAGCTGTGTTTCTCTCTGCCAAATAAATAAATAAAATCTTTTAAAAAAAAGAATACAGATTTCTCTTTCTGAGGGATAGAGGGAGAGATAGATAATGATATAGATGTAGGCACAGCTATATATGTATGTCTCTCATAGGTGCACATCTAACAAATATTTCCTGTATAGAGTATGCGAGTCAACATATGAAATACAATAGAAAGATTATGAAATTTCGATTTAGAGATGGCTGGACTCAAATCAGAGATTTGTTAATGATCAGCCACAGGACATCAGGCCAGTTACTTATAATTTCCCTGAGCCTCAATTTTATTATTTGAACACTGGAAATATTTGTACCAAATTTCAAATGATGCTGCAAAGATGAGATGTCAGATACCCAGCATATAGTAGGAACAAATAAAATGTCAGCTCCCTCATGGACTGTATGTACTTAAGAACATCAATCAATTTTTACTTCGCTCTGGCGTACAGAAAAGAACACTCAAGGATACTAGCCTACAATGAGAGAGCCGAGAGGGCACGGAGCTGGCAGAGGAACACACTGAAGGCATAGAGAATGGAGAGCCAATGGTCCATTTCAGAGCCTAACTAAATTTATAATATTCCATGGGAACAATTTTAGCCCATGCCCTTCAGGAGTAACCAGTTTTACGCAATTGCTGTAGCTGAATCGTACTTTCATATAATTTTAGGGCAGGAAGGAAGTGAAGAGATAATATTGTTCAATCACATTATTTTACAATTGAGGAACCCAACCCAGGGGGGTTCAGTGATACATGTGAGCCATAACATGTCACAGAGAGTCCTTTTCCGTGGACACACTGCCAACCAGTCAGCTCGTATCACGTGGCTGACTGCCTTCTTGATTGGCTGCCACCTCCTTTCTGTTTGGTCAAGGTAAAATTACCTTTATTCTAGTAGGTCCTTTTGTTCTCCCCTCTCAATGGAGTCTCCGTGCACGGTTCTGAGCTTGCATTCAGAACAAAGTCAAACTTTGCAATAGATCCTAGCTACTAACTAGGAATCACGGTTCTTTATACTCAGCCTAGGGAAAAAATAACAGTTGCTATGACAGTTGGGTTTATTTCTGAAAACAGGATGTTTGAAGGGCACTTCAAGCATAGTGCCCAGCTTCTAACTATGAGGTTTTTTGCCGTGAAATTCCTCTATGGCTCTAGCTTTGTCCTTCCTCTACTTCCAGAAAAATGCCTAGTTAAGACACTGGTCTATTAGCAACAAGTGTCCTGACCGTTGTTCCAAAGAAGAAAAATTCCTTGGCAGCCCCTAACATGGGCACAGGTCCTAAGACGTCTCCTTTTTCAACCTTGAACCAACACTGTTTTCCAGGATAAGAGGTAATTCCTAATGACAATTTCAGTCTAAAATGGACAATATTTTCATACAGGTTAATTTTTATCTGGGCTATATCCAGAAGAAAGCAAACTACATGAGATAAAGTGTTTAGGAATAGTATAGTTTCACCACTAACAAAAACACAATGCCTCAAGAAACCCACTCCTTAAAGGGAAATATGGCTGAAGCCCTTGGCAGGGGGGTGGGGGGGGTGTGGTGCTGAGAGGAAAAAAACCTTAATTATGTTTGGCAGGGTTCAATTAATTGAAAGAAAAATACCAGAATAAATAAAATATATACCAATAAAAACATCTAAAGTGGGGTGGGGGGAGGACTCAAAGCCACCAGTGCTGGTATAAAAGTTCTTTCAAGTTTTATTGAACTTGGCCTCCTCTACTGGGCTTTGAATCATGCCTATGCTTTCTCAGGTTGGCACAGAAAGATACTTAGAAGTTTCTAGGAGATGATCTTGCCAGTGCTTCCTCTCCAGATGTCTACGAGTGTTGAATCACCTGCCTCTATTACTGTTTGTGTTCTTTACATTCTAAACAAACACAGGGAATCACAAATGATAAAAAGAAGTACAACTGTGCAATGACTTGCTGCCACTTCATCACCTTAACAGGTGAAGTCTGAAGAGCTCTGTTCACTTTTACAATGTATATATGCCCGAGGCACACTGCAGTCAGGTAGGGTAGCGTGTACCTGCGACATGCAAATAAATCATTGGCACAGGCAGAATAAAAGTAGCAGATTATCTTTCTGGACAAAAAAAAAAAAAGAGGGTGCCTGGGTGGTTGAGTTGGTTAAGCAACTGCCTTCAGCTCAGGTCTTGATCCTGGAGTGCCAGGATCGAGTCCCACATCGGGCTCCCTGCTCAGCGGGGAGTCTGCTTATATCCCTCTAACCCTCCCCTCTCTCATCCTCTCTCTTCAAACAAATAAATAAAATTTAAAAAAAAAAGGAAGTAAGCATAAAGATTAAGGCGCTGCAAACAATTTAAACCCGTGAGCGAGATACACCAGGAAGAGCTACGACAAAGAACAATCATACAGGTAATTGTGATAATTTTCTTAGTAACCACAGTTTTTCTCCTACTACTGGTCATCCTGCACTCTAGCTTTTCCAATTTGTTTCCTCAAAATTTAGACTGGCTCAGATTCCAAGAACTCCAGTTTATTTATTCAACTTAAGTGCTATTTGTCCTCATCAAACTACTTAAACTAATCATGGGAATGATTTCAATTCATTTGTGGCCTTCCTACCTTCCAAGATCCTGTATTCTTTTCCATGTACAATAAAGGAAAAATCGTATTTTTAAAAAATATACACATGATTTTTTTAAAGATCACCACAAAAATACCACAGTATTAGTATATATATAAATATATAAATTAGTCAATGTACATATATATATTGTACACTGAAAATACCACAGTATTTGTACATATATATATAGTACATATATATATAGTACAGTATTTTATTTAAATAGAACAATGCTATAAGTGATCCTGACTATCTAACAATCATAATGGCAATTCTTGGTACTCGAATCTTTGTTGAGGAAGGGGATTGTCTTGGAGAATTTTGCCACTCTCCATCTGCATTCGGTGGCTTCACATTCAGTTTTGGGTTTGGACACATAAGGCTTTCCAGGATAGGGTGGATACAAATAATTAAAGGTGGTAGAAGGTACAAATTTCCAGTTACGAGACATATAAGTCCTGGGGTTGTAACATACAGCATGGCGACCGCAGTTAATAACACTGTATTGGATAGTTGACATTTACTAAGAGATTAGATCTTAGAAGTTCTCCTCACAAGAAAATAAATAAATAAATACATAAACAGTGTACCTACATGCGGTGATGGATGGATGTTAACTGAACTTACTCTGCTGATCGTTTCATAGTAGAAACATACATCGAACTGTTCCATTGTATACCGAAAACTAATATGATGCTATATGCCAATTTTTAAAAAATATTTTTCAAGTTTTAGAAACACTGCAGTGGAAATGTCCAGCTTGAAGGAGGGGGCGGAGAAGGAGATGAGGGAGCCATCAGGATCTAAAAGGAGTAAAGGGCTCACAGGGAAGGGACTACAAGCTTTAAGGGCAGAACTAGGACCAAAAGTAGATTTGAGGGGCAGCAGTTTCCACCTAAATATGGAGAAATATCTTTTGAGTCTAAAGGTAATGCAAGAGACCCTATAAATTAAATGTTCCCATCTCCACTGGATGTTCAAGCCATAGCTAACAAGACTGCCTAAGAGAAGAGATCTGAACCAGGGGGCTTGCTATGTCCCTCCTGGGAGCTTGAGAGCTGCTATTTTAGGTTTGCTGCTGTTGTTTTACTCTAGAACCCTCATATCTCTTATTAAATTTGTGAGTAGATATTTTAGGCTTAAATATTTTACAGTGGGTGACTCTGCAAAAGGAAACTTCTCCCATTATATTTTCTAAAGTATTATTACATTTAAAACTATGAGTTTTTTTTTGGGGGGGGGTGGTGCTGGGTGGCTCACTTGGTTAAGTGTCTGACTCTTGATTTCAGTTCAGGTCATGATCTCAGGGTCCGGGGATCGGGCCCTGCGTTAGGCTCTGTGCTCAGAGAGGAGTCTGCTTAAGGATTCTCACTTTCCCTCTGCAGGTCCCCGCCACATACATATCCCCCCACCCGCCATAAATAAATAAATGTTTGAAACTATTAGTTTCTGTATATTTAATCTGAACTGAGCCACCTTAATAAACTCTGTAGCCCTCACTTATTCAATAAATAGTCACTGAATGCTTCCTCTGTGCCTGGACCATGTTAGGCATTATGAATTTAATGGTGAACAGCACAGAGTCCCTGCTCACAAAGCCAAACTGGGTAGTTGACAAGGTAACTCTGACATTATCTCACCAGAGTAAGTCCTTGTTTTGTTTGTCCCTTTGCTTTTCCGTGTTCCTTTCCCAGAGATTTATAACGTAAAAGTGGTAAAGGGACAGGTCCCATTTAATGAGGACTGGGTCACAATCAAGGAGATGTGACCACAAGTTGTTTTTCTGTTATTGTTGTTTTTCTTGGAGGGCAGGTGCTTAGAGCTTTAAGTACTAAGTAAACTCTGTGGCAAGACATCATAAAGGTGTAGGACGAAGAGATATGCCCACATTTTCTGAAGGCAGATTTCAAATCAAAGTAAAGCTAAACTTTCAAAACACATCAGAGTTGTCCAAGACAGATGTCTGTCCAAGACAGAAGAGGGAATTTCAGTTTCCTGCACTAGAAATATCCAAGAAAAGCCTGGAGGGACACCCTGGGAAAGATGGAGTATCAGATGATCAGTATCAGGTAATAGACTGGCCTACTTCAGTAGTTCCTGAAATTTGAGAAGTGTTTCCCCAAAATGGCACCAGTCCCAGACCAATTACATTAGAATATCTGAGAATGAAGCCCAAGTCTTGGTATTTTTTGGAGGTGCCAGGTGACTGCTAAGTGTAGCAAGGGTAGAGAACTATCAAGAGACATCGAAAGCCCCCCATAGTAGGACACTGGCTATATTCTAGGGAGTGTGCAGACTTAAAGCCCTAAAGTAAAAGGGAAGGCACACTGGCATACCCTTTTCCATCCACATGAGCAAGGTCTTCAAGGAGAAGAGCAAATGAGATGCAATACTAGCTTGTAATAAACAAGTCCAAGGGCTTTATGTGTTCATGAGGGAGAAAGACTAGAACTACCAAGAACACACTGGATAAACACAGAGAAAAGGGGACATGCACCATTTTGAAATTCCAGAGATCACTATGGCTCTGTGTGGAATAACTATATTGAGTAAGAGATAGATTTTAGGTTGTTAGGAGTACTTGTTCTTTTTCATTCATTCATGCATGCATGTATTCATTCTTTCGTCAACCACAAAACTCCTAGTTACATTCTTACCTCTTCCAAAGCTACATTCAGGTTAATGAGATGTTTACAAAATTCACTGGGATTTGGGGAAGACTGGCAGGAGAGACTGCTTAGCAAAATTCTTCTACCAAGGGAAAAACTGTGGCTTTTGGTACTGAACAAAGTACCACTAAAGGCATAAAAGCAAAGACAGGCATATCAAATAAGCTCAGGGCCCCACTGAACATCTATGATTTCCAAGTACCATAATATGCTAACACTAGAAAACAGTCTATTTTTAGTACTTGAGGTTGTTTTTGAATATCACCATGCTTTTGAACCTTCTTCCCCCCCCACCATAGCTTTTCCGTTCCTTCAAAATTACTGAGGATTATTGACCAAGATTCCCAACAGCAAAAGAGAATGGTAGTTGGTAAAGTTGGTAGAACCTGGGAAAGGAAGGTCCACCTTCAGTGGCCTAGAGGAAGAGAAAGGTAAATGGGGAATAGAAAGGTAAATGCATTGGTCAAGGCCAGAGTGAAAGCTGGCATTCGCCAGAAGAGAAAAATGCAGAAGTTCTGATTCTCAGCCCTTATTGCAAACCACCAGCCATTCTCACTTCCCCTACCAACAGAGCTGACTTTTGCCAGGGAGGGAAGAACGAGTTTCACAAACAATTATCTCACTAAGAAATTAGGGTGGGGTACTAAGGGACCATAATCATGGTGCACTGCTTTTTGACTCGAAGATCACTGTCAGGCTTGAAAAAGAAATTGATTTGTTCCTTCAACATTTTACTAGACCAGTTTATAAGAATAAAATCAAGTGGGTAATTGTTGGTTGGACCGGGGTCGCTAACCCTTCTGCCCAGCAGCACAAAAATCTTCAGAGAATAAACAGAGGCAAAGTTGATCCGAATGGTTAGCTGGCAAAACATGAAACTGCCATCAGAGCCACCACAAATTAGCCGGGGCAGAAAAGCAAAAGGGGATTTTCTGTAGCCATTAATTGCCATATTACCATTATTATCATTATGTAATACAGTACCATATGGGGAGCATTAAATAGTGTGCTTTCCAAAGAGACTCTGGCCAACTGGGTTAGGCAATGGCCTCCTTGCATCAAAACCTATTGCTCTTTGAGGCTTACATAGCTGTCTTGATTAGACACAGCAGCAGGCTCCAGTTGAAGGGACGATTCTTCTTTTTTGAAGGGAGGTAGAATAGAGTAATTGCCAGATGTTTGCAATTTTAGCTATAAAAAGATGGCTGCTTTCCATTCCTGAGTATGTTGAATCTTTTTTTTTTCCTTTCTACCCAAGCTATTGTGGTTCACTAAAATAGGCCACTGCACTGATGAGTCATCATTCAAAACTGCAATAATGGAAGCAGAACAAATATGACATTTTAAATTAAGAGAAATAAGTAAAAATGTATGGGTAATAGTCCTATGCTAAGCAACAGAAAACATGCAGCCATACAAAGAACCTGACTTGGGTTCAGAAGAGTAATTCTTGAATCTCCTCATGACCGCTCTCTCCTGTAAGACCAGGTACAAGCAATCTCATCATGGAGATTTGATCTCAGCTACCAGATGGGGTCACTATCCCTGCCTGGAGTCACTATCCCTGCCCCACATCCCTCTCAGGGAAAGAACTCATGCATATGCAGTACCCAGATACGCAATTATATATGGTATGAAGGTATATCAAAATGATATAACATGCTATAATTGCATACATGGTGTACATCATATTGTATAAGCATTGTATTTACTGATATAATTATGAGAAACATGACTACCACCACCACCATGAAATACTCAGCTCTCTCTTCAAACAGTGCCTTGTAACTCTGGCAAGAGAAAAATGGAAATTTGGTTCTTATTTAAGAAGCACTGATAGGACTGGCTTGAGACACTAGATACCTCCTAGGCAAGGGATGTTATCCTTCTTAATGAGTGAGTTAAGCATCTCTTTGAGGGTCTGAGGACATATGGAACCTTTCCCTGAAAAAAAAACACACATACAGATCAAGTAAGTATAAACACAACTTCAGGAAACTGGCAAAATCCCAAGTATGAATCCCAGAGATGAACTGGACCAAAGATAAAATCCCTAATTAAGTTAATTTTTTTTCTCTGATAGTAAAATTAATAACATCTCAAAACTCTCTCTGCATCATTTTTGGTATTTTAGAAAACAAAATATTTTAAAATTCAATAAAAATCACTAGTTTAAATAGTTTGCTTTGTATTATGTTCATTGATAATAATATCTAATTATATATATATATATATACAAATATATATCTATATGGATGAAAAACTATGGATTTTATGCCTCCCAGATCTAATATTCATGCCTTAATTTTAATATGGCAGCAATGACAATGGCAACTTCCACTGAGTTAGCGATTACTTGGTACAATACTCCATCAACACACTCACTGGATTTTGAAAACACCTCTTTGAGATATATATTTTTTAAAGATAAAAGTAAGAAAAAATTGGAGATCTTAAGTAGCTACTTAACCTAATTAGCCCAAGTTCCAGAGAATTAGAGGTAAACTCAAACTCAAAGCCAGATCTATCTAATGCCAGAGTCTCCATGCTTCAGCACTGCCTGTCCTGCGGCTTTCCTCTTGCAGCCTTCCAGTCCTGTCCTGCTCCCAAGTAAACTCTTCTTTCCAAGTCTTCCAAGAAAATAATCATAGAGCCACTTCACAGAATGTGTAGTTCTTTACTGTTCGTTAACTCATTCTTTTCATATGTCAAGTTTCTAATAAAAATATAACCTGCTTAAGGACTCGGATGTGTTCGTACTATTTTCCTATCACTTACAGAGCCCCAGTCAATGAAATAGCATGAGATGTATCAGAACTGTCCCTCCTGGAGGACCCAGAATAAAGGCAAAGGGTGAGGTGCGACAAAGTAAAATCCGTCTACGGGGGGGCCACAGGAAAGGAGCGTGTAGGACACTCCAAGGTCAAACGGCACTCTTTCCAGATATACATCATGTACTGGCCCGCTTTCCTAGTAAATAATGTTTAAAAAGGAAGCATTTAATAAACTCCAAATAGCTATTATACATCTGACCATATATTACTAACAAAACCAGCAAATTTAAATGTTGTCTAAATTTCATTTTAATGCCAATATAACTACCAGCGATATCTAACAAGTTTAGGGAAGATAACATAATTCACCTGAATTAATGAAGATTTCTGAAATAATGTCTTCTTCTTAGTAATAATGACTTCTTGAGATTACTTTGGCTGTTTTATCCTTCAGTACATTATCCTATATACACCCACGCACAGGTAATTTTTGCATGTTATTTGGATGAATTCACTTTTCAAACACTCTGAATGGTAATGATTGGGGAAAATAGGTGTAAGTTTTTCTCCTTTTAATACAAAATACTAATAGTATCAACACTAGGGCGACTGGGTGGCTCAGTGGGTTAAGCCCCTGCCTTCGGCTCAGGTCATGATCTCAGGGTCCTGGGATTGAGTCCCACGTTGGGCTCTCTGCTCAGCAGGGAGCCTGCTTTGTCTTCTCTCTCTGCCTGCCTCTCTGCCTACTTGTGATCTCTCTGTGTCAAATAAATAAATAAAATATTTTTAAAAAAATAGTATCAACACTAGCTGCAGTGTAGTGCTAAGGAAAAGTTCTTGACATGGAGTTAGGAGACAAGGATTTAAATCCCAGCTTTGCTTTATGCTGGTTGTTTTACTTTCTATTATATTCTCCAGCGATTGAGGGTAATGATACCTATCTTTTATAGTGTATCTAAAAAATTAGGTTAATAGTAAAGCAGAGTAGCTTTCAGATGAAATAGGCTAATAAATCCACTAAAAAAGTTTTTCCCATCCCTATGACAATGTTCTGCCAGAGAAATCACTTTGTGATAGTAATAATCAATGACTATTACACAGCGATTATTTATATCAGTAATATTTTACTTAAGGCATAGTATTAAAATTTGGTAAAATGTAACTTCTCTGTTTATGAGCCTCACTTGTGGGTCCTCTGAATCTTAGGTTTATCATTTGCCTTTAGGAACTATAATAATGTAGGAACCATAATAATGTTACAACATATTGTGGTGACTGAACGAAATATTATGTGGGAAAGGAATTTAAATTCATTCACACACAGGCATGTGCGCGCACACACATCTTTAGAGTGGCGAGTTGTAATGAACATTTCACAATAAAGTCCTACTTTCATCGCTTCCTGTTTTCTCAGGATCACCCAAAATGGAGATAAGTAAGAAAGCAAGACATAACAACAACAATAAAAAGATTTCAAGTTTCCCTCGGTTCACACATTTGTTTGAATAGGTAAATTAGGCTGGTTTGATCTAATTTTCAGAGGGTCTTCTTTATCCTTCTTTTCGGTCTTAGCATCTGTCTATACAGATATATTTCATTCTCAAGCATGATAGACACCTGGGGAGAAAGGGCATGATCCTTCTGGCCAGGACCAGGAAGAAGCTTCTTGCCTTGAGATAAGGTCAGGTTGCTTTTGTTTCTTGGTGCTTCCTCCTCATAGCTACTCAACTTTCTGGAGCTATTCCTACAGCTACATTTTAGAGCATACTAGAATCTCAGTCTACTCAGTATGAAGTTCCTCGGGTCCTATTGCAAAGGGACTCCCAGAAGTCCAGATTCACTGCTTAAAAGACGTCAGCAAAAGGTTGCCAAAATTACAAGGACAAGAATGGGGATCTTTCTCAACTTTTGCATATATTATTTTCTCTGCTTGCTGCTCACCACCTTTTACTGTGTGGCACAAAACTAACCCATTCTCCAAAACTCTGCTCGGATGTCCCCTCCTCGGTGAAGCTTTCTCCTGCAGCACATCCTTCCTATTCTTTTATATCACTTAGTTTACAGAACTTTATGGAGATACAGTGCCTATTCTAGGTCTATCGTGTGTAGCAAGCCATTGGTTCTGTTTGAGATCAGCAACCTATAAAGCAAATGACAGATGGCAATGGAGATTACTGGTGGTCAAAGTGCTAGAAAGCTTGAAGTGTCACATCTCAGGGGCCTGTACTCTTCTGTCCCTGGAGCTGCGCTCAGCCTTCCAGTCTCTAGCTACAATAAATTTAAGAAAGAATGGTAAAAATATAATACCATGATTTTTTTTTCTCTTTTACAGTTCCTAGGGTCAACCATTGTTCCAGGGTATGATTTCTTTATATGGTATATTGCCCGAAGGCTCAGGTGTCAGATTTATTTTTATAATATCCATAATGAAACCATTTATAGATGATTTACATAGGCCTATCATGACCCAAAATCTGAAATAACACAATAGCAAGTGCTCTATAATGCAGAAGCCTGGGCATTTCTGAAGCATTCTAAAAGAATCTTTTTTTTTTTTCTTTTAATGTTCTTTCTTCAGTCTTTGAGTCCCAATTAAAATTCCTTGAGACAACATATGCAGAAAACTCTCATGCTGAAAACACAGAGGGAAAAGCACAGCAAGGGGAAGAATGATTTCAGTTCCTGAACCTCTCCATTGTTCACATGATACAAGATACTTAAGACTTCAAAAGTCATGTCATTAACTAAGAAGAGACTGTGTACCCATAGGACCTGAAGAAGATTCAAAAGGCATTAAAACACCATTCCCTGGAGTTATTGAAATAAATGAATGGTTCTCAAACTTTGGTTGAGTCTCAATCTGAACTATCTGGGGAGTTTTGTCTGGTCTTGGCACAGAGACCTTGAAATTCTAAATCTGTAATAGTGACATGAGCCCAGGGTTTGTGTGTTTTTTCTTTTTAAAAAAAAATGTTTCCGGGGCACATGGGGGGCTCAGCTGGTATGCATCCAACTCTTGGTTTGAGCTCAGGTCATGATCTTAGGTTCCTGGGATTGAGCCCCTGTGTCAGGCTCCTCACTCAGCAGGGAGTCTGCTTAAAGATTCTCTCTCTCTCTCTCTCTCTCTCTCTCTCTCTCCCTCTCTCTCCCTCTCTCTCTCTCTACCACCCTTTTGCCCCTCCCTCCACTTTCTCTCTCTCAAATAAATAAATAAGTAAATAAATAAATAAATAAATTGTTCTCCAAGTCTTTGTGAAGACTGCTCAGCTTTGAAAACCACTGGTTTAACCCATATATTAAAACACTAATCACCAAAGTATGGTACAGACAATTCATTGTCCATGTAAGATCGTGCTTGAGAAGGAGAAGAAAACATTTAGAAATCCAAATGTATAATGTATTTCTAATTACTAAACTTTTTATTTTGAAATACAGACTCATTGAAAGTTATAAAAACTATTTACACTCCCATGTACCACTCGTCTAGCTTCTTCTAATATAACTATCTGATACAGGTAGAATACAATATGGAAACCAGGAACAGACATTGTTCTGTTACTGTTAGCTAGCCCTCTGTTTTCACCATTTTCTGAACCTGCATTCATTTTTGCGTCTATATAGTTCTATGCATCTTCATCTCATGTACAGATTAATGCAACTACCCCTACAACCAAGGTACAGAACTTCTCCACCAACACAAGAAGACTCCTGTTGCTTTTTCTTGGTATGAACACCCACTCCCTGCCCCACTCCATCCCTCATTTCTGTTCCCTAGCAACCATGAATCTGTTCTCCATCTCTAGAGTTTTTCATCTCAAGAATGTCTTATAAATGGAATCATACAGTATACGTAAACTTTTGAGACTGACTTCTTTTTTTCATTAAGCATTACACCCTTGAGGTCAATCCAGGTTGCTGCGTGTATCAACAGTCTGTTCCTTTTTGTTGATAAACAGCATTATCGCATTGTTTGGACGTACCGGAGTTTGTTGAGACATTTACCCATTGAAGGACATTTGGATTGTTTTTAGTATCTTGTCATAATGAAAAAAAGTTGCCATGAACATTCATGTACAGGTTTCTGTGTGAACATAACTTTCCACATCTCTGAATTGAATTTCCAGGAGTGCACCTGCTGACTCATATGGTTGATAGATGCTGGGAAAAAAGCTGCCAAAAAGTTTTATAGAGTGGTTATACCATTTAACACAGTCTTACCAGCAATGCATTGAGTGATCCAGTTTCTCCACATCACTACCAGCATTTTTTTTATTTTAGCTGTCCTAATAGGTGTGTAGTGATAATTTACTGTATTTCTATACTTGCTTTTATTTTTGAAAAATAAATTAAGCTTTGTTTAGATTTAAAATATGGAGCGACAAAAATATTGTACATTCATATAATCTTAAAATAAAGAAGATTAAGGAGCACCTCACTACAGAACATAGCATTTTTTACTGCTTTTGAAGTCCACTACCTTATTAAGGAATCTATTTCCACAGTTAATTATGCTGACATAATTTATAGGTTATAAAATAAAAGAGCAATATATGAACTTTTCTTTGTTCTAAAACATCTAATCCACTCTGTCCAGATAAATCAATTCTATAACTGGAGCTTCTAAACAAGTCACCCAAAACACATCAGTGACACAAAACTGCGGTTACCATGGAAGGGATCCAGAGGATCAAAGTTCAGGTGGGCCACTGACTGCTCTGTAATACTGAACAAGTCATCTGACCTCTGAGCCTCTAAAACTGGGGAAACCACCCCTGCCTTCAATTCACCAATTCTATGTTATTTACAGCCCTCCTGGAGCAAAAGCCTGGTACCTCCCAGAAATGTATCAGCGAAATAACTATCCTTGTCTAGGAAATGGAAGGGTTGCATTAGGTAACTTTTAAGATTTATCCTGGTTCTAGAATTTCATAGTTTATGTAATATTGAGGCACTGTGATTCTGATCATTGTTATCTGAAGTTAATAATCTTTATCAGTATATATTAATACCTTTGTTAATAATAACTAGAGATATTACTATGCATTTATTAGTCTTATGGTACTAGTATTATAATTTAGAATAATTAGTACAGTTCCTTTAAGATTATGAAATGCATTTATTAAATAAATACTATTTTTTACTATTACTTCTTATGAATAAAAATAGTTAATTTTTTTCATTATAGCAAAAAGCACATTCCATAGGAATTAATCTCTGGTTTGTTCATGGCAATTCGTTCAGCCCCTAGACGAGAATCTGATATAAAAATCTGTTTTAAGGAAATGATTGGTGAATAAGCACACCACAGCAATTCTTTAGAGTTGTAAGGTATTTTCTGGTTTATAAAACATTTTCATACTCATTATTATATTCAGTGCTCAAACAATCTTGTCAGGTAATTAATATCTCCAGCTACTTTCATAAAGTGAGGAAATGTGGAAGAGAAAAATATCCCCATCAAGGTCAGGTGGTGAACCTGAGGCTTGAATGTGAATTCCCCAATTCCCCAATCAGCACGAACCTTGGCTCTCTGTAGTGTCAATAAGGTCCATGAATATTTGGTAAAATGTAACATCACCCAAAGAACTACAAATTCTCTTCCCTTCAGGAAGATGCAATGTGAAGATCAAATTAAAACAATTATTATCTGACCCTTTAATGAAAGAACAGCTTGTCTTTTTCTTCCCCCCTGAGGCTCTGAAAATTAAAACCCATGTACAGCACTCCACAGTGATAGATGAGGCTCAACACACTTATCCCGGCCCAGAAAAGGGGCATGCCAGTCAAGCCTGAGTGTCATTAGAGCTCTTGGTGTTTCCGTGACTTTGTGACTGCCCTCATGACAAACCATGCATAATTATAACAAATGTGTAAGAAGCTGCAATTGCTCTCATGTGGTTGCTGGCAAGTTAACAGGACCATCAGGATTACAGAAAGAAGATGCCCCCATGTTTGTACCTGCAAAGTTGCAGACTGGGTTCACCTTTCACGGCAAGGGACAGAAACTACAGGACTCCAGATGCAAGCTAGCACACTGTGAGTCTAAATATTTAGATATGACTGTTCAGAGTTCATAATCAGTCCTCCCACATTTTCTGCCACCTACTCTTCTAAGTTTAACAAAAAAAGAAATAAAAAGTTTACTAACCATAAGAAAAGAAGCAGCACCAAAATGGCCTGTTTAAACACAAAAATGATAGAGAAAATCCATGCTACATTAGTTAACTACATTGCCATTGGTGGTCACCTGTTTCCCTCACATGTTAGCTTCTGTTGAGAAAATAAGCATGTCTAGCCAAACCAGTTTCATATCACTAAAGGCTACTTCTCTACAAGTATCAATACTCCAGGACTCATTGATTCCAAGGAGCCAAGCCTGGCTTGCCTCTTCCAATCTGAAACAATGGAGATGCAGTAGAATGCACATGTTTGGGAAACACGAGCTTAGACCCCAGTTCAGCCCCAAACCCTTGGATAAACTTGATTTCGTTTTCACACCTGACAAATGGAAGAACTAGAACACATGACCTTCCAACTCTTTTCTAGTTCTACGGCTCAAAGACTTTGTGATTAAAGCATGAAGAATGGCTGTCATGAAAGCAGAAATAAAGGAAGACTGGCTGTCATGTCCACCATGGGGGATTCCACTGTCTCTGATGGGATTTTGTTCTAGCTACTACATCTACTCCAGATTAGCAAACTGCCTATGCATATTACCACCCCACCCAAAAACAAAATGGATGAATAACCTTGGGGGAGCAGAAAGCATGATCCAGTCACAACTGTCCAGATTTAGGATCCTCATTGAACAGAATTCACTTCACTCACTCTGATTGGATTTTTTAAGTCTAGGTGAACCAATGTAGGCAAAGCTTAAAAGCACAAGTCTTACGTATATTATCTAGAAGTATATGAGGTAATGTAGGTAGAAACAGTTCGTGAAAAGAGCAACTATTTTGAAATTAATTCCAGAAGAATCATGTAACAATAAAGTAATGGAGTTAGAGTAGAGGAAAACTGTCTCTCCCAATCTCTAATAAATAGAACGCTTTAACATCAGTAAGAGCCCTAGACATGAAAAGTAGATTGGCCCTATTATTTCACTAGCTACATGGTTACTGAATAAGTTATTTCACTTCTGGTAGTTTACCACTCAGAAAAATGGCAGTAATATCTGTTCTACCTAACTCCTAGAACTACAGCAAGAATCACCTTTGGAAAATGAAGTGACAGTGAATACGGAAGTATAGGAGAAACTATAAAGGGCTCTACAAATACAAAGGGATCCTACCGAAAAAGTTCCCTGGACTTTGTACCCTAGGCAGTCAACTTTTCAAAAATCTTACATAAAAAATGTTTTTCAAAGGAAGTTCAGTAAGTGGAGAAAGCAAACTTCAGGCCACAAGGCAACCCCAAATTTACAAACTTGGAAACACTACAAATGATTCTGTATGATAATCTATTATAATTATCACATTTCATTTGACCACAGCATGAAAAGAGAAAAAAGACTGCATGTGTATGTATATCTGTATGTATATTTCCAATTCCAAGAGTTGTGATGACAGGAACATTTCAGAATCATCTCAAGAGAATGATGTATTAGTAAAGTGGGAAATCTTCACTTAGGTATCTACCAAGAACAGAGAAAGAAAGATCTATACCCTGTTTTGCCATCAAAGTCTAAGGCTTGTGTTTTGGGTTCAGTTTTGTTTTTGCAAATTTATAGAAGATGGAAGATGCACATTATAGAATACAGAACATTACTGGCTAATACTTTAAACACCAGAAAAAAAAATGTATTATCTTGTTGTCCTCATCAGCCAAAAATAGAAGATGACGAGACAAAATCATACATACATAGCAACCATCCTAGGGGAAAAAAAAGAAAAGATATAGGCATTTAACAGAATAAACTTTGCAAGAAGGCAAAATAATAAAAACTATATATGGGCTCATACACTTATTATACTAAACAAGAGAAGGCATTTAGAAATGCAAGGTCACTCAAAGAGCCCTGAGGAGCTATACAAGTCCTTAAAGAAGATCCCTGGAAAGTGTGAGAACAACGGCTGCAAAATACAGGGATCTGAAGGCTTAAAGAGCAACTAACTGGGAAAAACAACAAAGCCCTTTAGAGAAGGGTTATTAGCAGAATACCTTTTATTTTTTTTTATTTGTGATTTTTTTTAGCAGAATACCTTTTAACAGGAATTTATGACAGTTGGGCTCCCAGCTGACTCAGTCAGCAGAGCCTGTGACTCTTGATCTCGGAGTTGTGAGTTCAAGCCTCACGTTGGGCATAGAGATTACTTAAATAAAAAATATATATATATATTTTTTTTTTAAAAGGAGAGGAAACTCATGATATATGGGATTCCATAAATACAAGTTGATATACAGAACATGTGGGTACTTAGCCACTCTCAGTCAGAATTGAAAAATGAGAAAACAAACCCAGACATTGAAGACATAATACCAAGGTAAGCAACGGAATTAAAAAATTCCAGACAGCAATGGTGCTGTCGCTTCTGGACTAAAAAGCTCAAGGAATGGGATAGGAGGACAAAAGTAATTCAAACACGAAGCCTAGCACCTAACAGGTAGCTACGAAGCTGGGATCTGTGCCTAACAGGCAGGTTTATATTGCTACGGCTTAAGCACTATCCCAGACACTACAGAGCACCTACAGCGTGGCAGATACCCTGCTGGGTGTCCCTGGGAGCAAAGGCCTGAGTCTGGCAGTCCCTGCCTCCACAAGCTCCAAGTCTACTGGAGGAGACAGGCTCATCTACAAGGACGTCTGTTGGAAGGCACATCGCGCTAAGGATTCTACAAAGTGGATGAAGAGGTTATGGCATAGTGAGGAAGCGTCCTCACTAGAATATAGTCTGAGGCCCTGTCTAATTCTGGACTCACAGAGAGGAGTCCTGAGCTCAGGCTGAGCTGGCCAAGCACCTCTGAGCAAATAACTTCTACCCTCTGCCCTGTAGTTCTCACATTTACACCAGAAAAAGGGAGACTGTATGCTTTCTATTAATCCTAACTTGCTGTCTTTGCAGTTAAGCTTTTTAGATGTCAGGCTCTGAACTAAGCTATGAATGAAAAGACTAGGGTGAGAAACTGAGGGAGAGTATGTACTAAAGACAAAGAATAGGTGAGCTGGGGCACAAGATCCTGCCATCTTCAATTCACTCTGCATGTGAAAACTGTGTTACCTACTTTCTGAGGATTTCCCTAATGGTGCAGAGCATTCTAAATGGACCTCAAGGAAAAAAAAAAGAAAGAAAAAGAAAAAAATGGAAATGGATATGAACTTCAAAACTGTATAAAAATGTAAACAAAAAATAACATAAATCATTAAAATGTTTAAAGTAACAGAGAATGCACTAACATTTAAATTAAATAGAAAGTAAAGCAAATCTCACACTTCCAACCAATATCATGTCATAATACAGAGCAGATGAAGAGATGGAGCTTCATTTAAAAACAAAGTCTGAATATCCATGAACCTTTCCCCATATTTATCTTTAAAATGTATATATGCAAGGGAAATTTCTTCTTTCACGTATTCAAAAAAGGTTATATTAAAAGAGAGAGAGAGAGATTGGCAGAATTGCAAGAAAGAATCAAGGCTTCAGAAATTAAATGAGACTGAGTTGCTTCAAATGAGGATGCCATATTCCAAACTGTTTATTGCAAGAGAAGAATTACTGAGCAGAGCACTCACCCATCCAGCCATCCGCCATCCATCCAAATATATACATACAGAAGAACATACAGACATACATTTGACCATACACAATCATTCCGACTAAAAACACAGAATCATAATAGAAGCCAAGAGGAACATAAGGACGAGTGAGAAACCATGTCTTGTTGCTTAAATGGGGAAACAAAGCTTACATTCTTACAAGGAAGTATCACCATCACATGGGGCCTGGGTGCCAGAACTGCCAGCGAGAGAAAGGCAAGCAGGAGAGCACCTGGGCGAGGACAACAGACTTGCTTCAGAAATGCAGGAGCCACAAAACCATAGAGAAGGTCACCTCTCCTCTCTCAACTCCCATTTCCCATTTCCCATGTGGGAATTTTTTTTTTTTTTTTTTTTTTTTTTTTTTTACCTCATAGGGCTGTATGAGAAGGCAGAGCCTTTGCAGCGACCACATGCTGAACAGTGAGAGAGCAAGAGCAGGAGGAATGACCAAAAAAACCAAAAAAACAAAACAGAACTATCAGAATCTCAGAATACCATGTATGTGGAAACCCTGGGAAGGGAATGATAAATTCTGATATAGGCCATGTCTGGCCATTTTAGAGAGGGTGACACCAGCAGGATTTTGACAGGTAACAAAAGGGGTGGGGGTGGGATGCTGAGAAAGAGCAAAGGGTTGTGAGCTTCAGAGTTTTGGAGAAGATGCCAGTGTCCCCAGAGAACTAGAGAGGCAGTGAGCGAACCCTACGGAGTACAATGAAGTGAGCGATGCATCTCAAGAGCAATAGTCACCCGAGGGGCCACACCACTCGACTCGTAGCATCAGAATGTAGGGATCTGAAGGGAGATGGCTGCATGCTCCTCTCCCTCAAATATGCCATGTATTAGCCTACTTCATATGGGACCTGCCCCCATCCCACCCCTCAGGTGAGTAGTGGTTATCACAACGAAGCCTTCTTCGCACATTGGCTTCCTACTCCTTACTCCTTTCATATTAGAGGGAAGTCTGTTTCAGCTTTCCCCCCCCAAATTAGGGGACAAAATAAAAAAGAAGCAAATAAGGGAAAATGTTGAGAAAACAAATAAGGAAGCCAACATACAGCCCTTCCTGTCCCAGTGAGGAGGGATTCTCTTCTCAACCCTGGCCCCAGTCCTGCAACCACTAAAGCACCACCACTGAAGAACAAAGAAAATCAGTGCCACCAAGTCTTGGATTGACTGTGGAGATGTAGTCCCCTCCAAGGCTGACAAAACTCAGACACTGCCAGGGAGACGGCGGAGCACCTAGAGTGTCACTTCCTGTTTTTCCAAAAGAGTTCTCTGATGGTCTGGCTGCTGCCCTCTCAGGAAAAAGAACCCCCAGTGATTCATAGCCCTAGCTCAGGAGTGCACGTTGATGCTTGACTTCCCTAACACCTGCCTAAGTCTCGAGCCCCCCTCACACAAGCAGGAGATCTGGAAGAGGCTTCTGGCTCCAGAAGTGACTCAATTCTAATGATAATACCAACAGAGGAGTGAAGTATTTGCTGGAAGGCAGGGAGAGGACTAGGAGGAAAAGAGATCTCAAGACCGAAAGAGTGTAAGTCTCAAAAAAACTTGCTGAAAGAAACACACTCATGTCACCGGAGAAGCAGTAAGAAACATCACAGCGAGGGCACTGTAAGCCCATTTTTTTAAAATGGGGGTGGGTGAGAAAGGAAACAGAGAAAGGGGGCGCTGAACCTCCATTCATTGACTCTTAGCTCTCTGCTCCCAGGAGTTTACCATTCCTCTGTTGTCGGTTATAAGTCACTGTTTCACGGATGTGGCTGAGCTACTAACACTGATTGGTAAAAATATGGAAGCTCTTCAGCCCAACAGTAATGGCACTCTTCATGCTGCCTGTGAGGTTCAGTGTGGGAGGGTGCAGGTGCGTACACACCCAATATGCTGAGCTCACATGACACATCCAACTCCCGCTTGATGAAAACGGAAAGTACTGCTGTTACAACCCCAAGAACTAGACTTCGCTCACATTCAGCAAATGCAGATCACAATGAGCTCTCCAGACAACTTGACCCTACAGCAGCCTAGGGGAGTCTTAACAATTTTAGTTTTAACAATTCTGGTGCCTCGGGTGGTTCACTTCTTATGGGTTTCCCATCAGACCACTTCTTGGCAGCATGTGGGGACACATGTCTGATGGCAAGGGGAGGATCAACTGGGTGGCAGATACACCTCTACAAGACAGTGGGATGGGTGGAAGATAACACAGTAGAAGGGCACTGAGCTATAAATGAAGAGACCAAGGTTCTGGTTTTGTCTCTAGCCCTAGTCATATAACCCCTGAGAGGTCTCATTCTCTTTATCCCTAAAAGGAAGGCTGGCCTTGACAGTTTCTAGATGTTTTTTAAACCTGTGACAGTCTATTAGCTATGATAAGCACACTGAATTCTTGAGCTGCCTTTTTCTGACACAACATTGTGCAGCTAGATCACCTTTATTATACTGAACTCTCCCGCACTCTGGACACCCGAGTCAGAAATCCCCCCACTTACCTTCACCGCCAGGTTGCTTGTATGGGTTGTACTTGGGCTTTGGAGCAACTACTGGTGCAAACTTCTTGGGTGGCTGTTGTGTGGACACTGAAATGCTGGGGGTCCCAAAGGAATGGGTGGTCTCCATCCGCGCAGGCACATGGCCAAGGGGCTCACCAGTGCTTTTGGGGGGCAGCCAAGATGGGTGAGACATTGTTGGAATCTGGAACTAAAGAGAAATAAACAGAGTTGGCTTATGGAAGCATGAAAATGGAGGCAACCTACCTCACTTCAATTATTTCCCCTTAATTCATACTTGATAAAATCTTGACAGAGCTCTCTGAGAAGGAGGAAAAAGAAAGAGAAAACGTGAATGAGGGGGCAGGAGGAGTTTATGAAACACTGACCTTCACTGGATGAGGAGAAAATGGCACACTTCCCTCAACCAATCTTGAACACGTCTTCTGACAGTTACTTATTTAATGTATAACACTCTTCAGGGAATAGGTATGATAAAAAATGGTCCCTAACCTGAAGAAGTTTCTATGGTAGGAGAGTCTGATACCAGCCGGGTTGGAAGAAGCTTCAGTTACCACATCAATTAAATCAAGATTAAGTTCCCTAAATGAGGTGATATTGCCTGAGTGAGATACAAATAAATAAGTATTTCTGGGGTACAGAAAAAAGGTAAGACTACTTCTCGTGGGGAGCAGAACGACGACCTCATTAATGAGCTACCCCTCACACTGGACCCTGAGTTCTGAGCAGGGGCTGACCTGAACCACATCAGCATAGGCCAAAAAGTACACAGCACTCATGCTTCGTGAGACTGGAGGGGGACAAGGGAAAAGTAGCTAGTAAGCAACCAAAATGTTGGATGGAACCAAAGCACGGACAGGAAGACCTGAACTTTTTGGGTCAACATCAAGGAAGCTGCAAGAGTTTATTCTTGAAACAAAGGCATAACTGGCGCAGGTCAGGATACTTTAAAATGATCCTTCCCATGGGAACAGTAATGCTCCGCATGAGGGGCCCTTGCAATCTGCGGGGAGGGGAACCCTGTGTGCCACAGAGCCTGGACCCCTACTGGCACTTATTAGCTAAGGGCTAGGAATATTCAAACCCATAATGAACAGGTCTGCCCCCCTGGGACAAGCATCAGGAGCCTTGCCTAGTGAGTCTCAGAGGGAACATCTGTGAAAAACGTAACTAGGAGCAGGCAAAGCCGCCCAGCCAAAGTGCTGTTCTGATCAGATTACAATACACTCTGTGAGGAAAGAGAAATGATGTCTTGCCTGTCAGGGTGAGCCAGTCGCCCCTCCAGGCAGCCTGCAGGCTGAGGCTGAGCCTCCCAGACTTCGTGCTGAGGAGGAGAGCTCTCCAAGCCTGATTGCAACAGCTCTCCAGCACAGGGAGGCCCGGAAGGCACCCTGCGCCGGCTCCCAGCCCCAAATCCACCCGGTAATTTATTAATTGAACTGAATTAATTGAGAGGGCTACATGATTACCTCCAGATGTCTGTAAAGACAAAGAATGCTGGAAATGCAGGGAAAAATAAAGGCTTCAGCATGCAGCAGGGCCAAAGAGATACAGGTTAACAGAGAGGGACCGTCATCTTGGAGGCAAATGCAGCCTCAGAAGGAGCGGCGAGACCTTGAACAGTCCCCTCCCCACATCAGGGCCTTGGGGACCTCAACTCCCTCGAAATTAAGATAAAGTCCTGTTCTCCCTAACTCTCAAGTTTTAGGACAATCGATGAGATGACACCACTGAAGGGTTTTTATATCTAAAGTGCTCTGCAAAGTAAGAGAAAGAAAATTGTCCAAGGTGCAAATTTCCTAGTAAAAAGGGGATGACACCGATCAAAGAGGAAGGCTCTCAACTAGGACTCTGGAGGCTTCGTTACTGAAGCCAGGGTGACAGGTTTTTGCCGGGTCTCACGACCCGGCTTTTCTTCCTCCCTTGTCCCATCTGGGCACCCAATGTACAGACACTTGCTACACCATGAGGTCCTTGAAAGGGCAAGGACCAGAGCTGACATATTCCAAAAACCACCATAAAGGCCCAGCACAAAACCAATAGAGAAAAACAACCATGAATCTGATTTACTCATGGCTCTTCACCCTGCCTGCCATTCACAATCATTTGAGATTAAAAAAAAAAACAAAAAACAACAACAACAAAAAAGCCCCATCTCTGAAGACTGAGAAACACTACACTTGGATTTATATATGTATCTTTCTTTAATTGAGTCTCGGTCTTCTACTGAAAGGGAATGAAAGTGCTTGTTCTGCTTTCAACATGACTAAAGTGAGCGTAGGTCAGAACCAAGCAGCACAGAATAAAGATTTGAAAACTTTAATGGACTCTGTACCATTTGCATAGTATGTACAAATTTTATCTGTACATTTTAAAAACGGGTTAATATCATCCTTGCAAGTTTTCTAGAAATCTAAAATTATTCCAAAATAGAAACTTAAAAAAAAAATGGGTTAATACAGGATGCAGCGATTTCTAAAGCAAAGAGGCACATTTCCAGATCAATCCCACATTGCCAATTGACTGCAGAATCCTGGCTTTTTCAGATATTCCGTAGATATAAAAGAACAGGCAACTTCTAGAAGCAAAAAAAAAAAAAAAAAAGAAGAAGAAAAAGAAGACTTAAGCATCAATATGCAACTAATTGACTCCATCATCGTTGCAGTCATCCCCAATTCCTCATATTACCCTGCTACTGCCTTGCCCATAAAGATACCTCCAGCCCCACCTCCTGAGAGTACCAGGGTCTGATCATCCACCTATTTGCAGTGACCTCAAAGGCAACTGCTCATACCATTCTTCTGTATGTCCACGGTAGTCCAATGACACCGTTCACAGGAAATGTAATGAACGTTCCTGACTCTGCACTCTTGCTCATGCTGTGCCTATCCACATTGCTGTTTCAGACCCTTCACTCTCTACAAGCCCAATTTGTTTTTACCTTAACCCAGCTCGAATGTCTCTGATGCTGTGAATATTTCCCTCGCAACTCCCCCCAAAAAAGAGTAGCCTGATTCCATATTCCTCTAGTACTTGTATCATACTTACAACAATCCACATGGACTAGCCTCGTAAGCTGGTAATCTCTTAGTGGTCTCACTAAACGGGCATGATGTCTGGCTAGGAAGCCTCTAGAAAGCTATGCTATGGATAAAGGAGTAAGTGGATGAATGCTGATCTCTTTGGTTACTCATCCGTCTTTAGAATCTCTGTATCTCTCTTCTTAGCCTCCACTGATACAGTCACCTCTTTTCTCTCCCTTAATGTAGCCATGTAAAGAATCCTGTTGAAAGAGTTCCAAATACTGAACCATCTCTGCATTCCTAGGAAAAATCCTACTTAGTCACAGTTGCAATATTTTGACATATTGATAAATTAAACACATTCTTTTAGAACTTTTGTACCTAGAATCCTAAATAAGATCATTCTGTAGTGTTGTTTCTCTATCTGTGCTCCTTATCATCATTAGGTTTCATACGAGGGCTCTACATCCCTTCCTACTATTTGGATTTGTTTAATGATGATTAGGTTGGAATCATCTGAGCTTTAAAAGTTTATCAGAACTTACTGTAAAGTCATTTGGATGTGAAATTTTCTTTAATCATCAAATTTGGTCATATTTCCAGTAACTTCTATGATAGCTGCAACTATCTTATGCTTCTTTTAAGGTCATTTTCATATTCTGCTGGAAGTTCATCCATTTCTTCTAGGTTTGATCTCCCTCCGTTTCGATCAGCTACCTTGCAATTACAAAAGATGTCTCATCTACTATGCCTCATTTAGATCCTGAACATCACTTCCCTCTTGTCCTTAAAGACATAATTCATGTTTTCTATCATCCAGTTCAAGTTACATACCCTTGTACTGCATTTCCACAGCACCTGGAGTTCTGTGCTCATCACACGTCTCTGTCCCTCTGCTTGCCTGTATCGCAAACTAAACTCTCAGATCCTTAAGAGCAGAAGTAATTATCACTCTCAATTCTGAGGGCCTAATACCTAATAGACACTCAATAAAAATGTCTGTTAATTTAATGAATGAATAACTGTATTTGCCTGACACTAGAGCTCCAGATGAATCAGATTCTCATCCTGTACTGAGATGAATCAGATTCTCATCCCATACTCAAGAAGCTTAAGGCCTACCTGCAGAAGAGATACTTAATCTAGGTGAAAAGAAAAAGAGAGCAATACATAGCAAACAAAAAGAACTGGGGTGTGTGTGACGGGAGCTAGCATAGGGAGGGTGGCCCCTGACAAGGATTTTGAAAGCTGGCTGGTTCTGAAGATAAATGGAACAATAAAGAGAATGCCTGGAAATACTATAAGCTCAAAGAAGAAACAAGGTCTTTCGGTGAAACAGGGAGTAGACCAGTTGTATTAAAATTAGGAACTCAAGGAGAATATTTGGGGGAAAGGTTTAAAAGATAAACTGAGCTTGCTTTTTAAAGGTTTTATAAAGAGAAATAGAAGCTAGAACTTTAATCTCTGTACAATTATCTAACAAGAGTAAAAATTCTATGTACGAAACATAAACCAGTTCACGATGGATCCAAGGAAGGTGATAAACACAATAGCACAGACATAGAATCTCCACGCCCCCAGTTCTGGTCTCAACTTCACCAGTGTGACCTTTAACAAGAGAGGGCACTCATTTGCAAAATGAATGTCTGTAAAGTCCCAATCAGCTCTAATATTCTACACTGCTTTCCTTCTCTAAAACCTGAATTACGGCCCTTTATTTTGAGAAATGGATCTGATCTGAGGAAACCTCACAAGTTTAGTGAACTAGCACATGTCAGTTGGGATTTCTCAGCTTCTCCAAGAACGACCAACATAAACACAAAGATAAGCAGTGGTGAGGGCTGGTTTTACTGGACCAAAACTCACCCTGCTCTTACTTCCTCTGGTTCTAGGTCAGTTTCACTGTAAGCTCACAATCATTGTGAAAGCAAGAAGTGAAAGGGAAGATCTCCAGAGAGCCTGTGAAAATACGCAAACACCATCACGAGAGGCAAACAAGAGAAATGGCCTTCATTTAAGCGAAGGGAGGCTGAGAGGTGGGCTCCCTAGGTCTGGATTTCCAGGAACTTTTGCCACACGCAAAGCAATGAAGAAGCACCTGAAAAGCTTTACTTATTACCCTCTCTCCATCATTCTCTGTCTTCTCTTTCTAGCTGTTCAACAGTTACAAAAACACCGTTGACAATAAATAGCAAGGGTTTACCGAGGACTGACTTACTTAAGCCAAGCAATTTTCTAACAGTCTTCACTATTATAGGAGGCAAGGTTATCATTCTCCACATTAAACAAGTCAAGAAAGTAAGACTATAGGAATTCAATAACTTGCTCAAGGATGTGTGTGAGTGTGTCTGGGTGTGTGTGTGTGTGTGTGTGCGCGTGCGCGCACACACACATGGATCTTTGAGCAAGTTATTCAGTGTATATGTATACACACACTGACAAATAGCAAAGCTGAAGTCTTCGATCGCAAATCCATGGTTTTAATCATGGTACTACCTTCCTGTTTGGAGGGGAAAAAAATCACAATCCAAAGTAAGTCACAAATAGCAAAGCTGAAGTCTTCGATCGCAAATCCATGGTTTTAATCATGGTACTACCTTCCTGTTTGGAGGGGAAAAAAATCACAATCCAAAGTAAGTCACACTTAGAAACAGTAGACTTTGCTCTTCTCTCCGTTCCGAGCTCCTGGATATTACTTGCCATAATGTCTTCTCTACTCTGTTCCACCAAATGATAACCATCATGAGTCACAGGATCATATACCAATGAAGCCAATAGTCTTACCAAACTAATCAAAGCACAAAGGATCACAAATAGCCACAAAAGGCCAGGTGATAACCAAGACGCATCCTCTAGATGAGAAAACAGGACTATATGTAAGGTGAGATTTAATACTTTAAAAGAAAAAAACAGCCACTCAATCTCTCTAAAGATATGTGAAAGACAAGTCATTGTCAACCACAAAAATAGAACCAACTAATGTTTGCTCAAGTTCTTCTTCTTTCCTAAAATCAATATTGTACACTTCTTTAAACATTTACATAGATTATCAAAATTTAAAAACAACCAAGCAATCATTCCAGGGCATCATCTAACACCAAGTACTATGACCTTAAAGTAGTAGTTGTCAAGACTGTCTGTACACTAGACTCATCTGGGGATCTTTCTGTGTATGTTCTGACTGAAGGGTTGAAAATAATTAAATTAGGGCATTTATATTAATCTTTAAATCATGTTGCATCAGTCCCTAAATCTCCTCTGGCAATTAACCCAAAGCCTGGCTCTTGGTCAATATTTGCTAATGAATGAATGATACCGAGGGAAGAGACAAGTTTTAACATACTATTTCAGCGTCAGAAAATTTGAGAAACTGAGGTACTAAGTGACTTAAAGATTAGAAGTAGCTGATGGCAGACTCAAGTTCAGGATTCATTCCCTTAGCAACATTTTCTTTCTTCTTTTTTTTTAGATTTTATTTATTTATTTGACAGAGAGGGAGATCACAAGTAGGCAGAGAGAGAGGAGGAAGCAGGCTCCCTGCTGAGCAGAGAGCCTGAGGCAGGCCTGGATCCCAGGACCCTGAGATCATGACCTGAGCCAAAGGCAGAGGCTTAAACCCAGGTGCCCTACATTTTCTTTCTTTAAACAAGCAAGAGGGACATCTGGGTGGCTAAGTCAGTTAAGCATCTGCCATCAGCTCAGGTCGTGATCCCAGGGTCCTGGGATGGAGCCCTGCTTCAGGCTCCCTGCTCAGCGGGGAGCATGCTTCTCTCTCCCTCCTGCCCCTACTTACCCCTCCATTCCCCTCCCCACTTATGCTCGCTCTCTCTTCTGAAATAATTAAAAATAATTAATTAATTAATTAATTATAATTTTAAAATAAAATGAACAAGCAATAAAGATTTAAATAATATTTTTTCTATAACTTTGGAAGTGTTTCACCATCTTTCCCCTTTACCTAAAAGTCTGTACCTTCCTACAATTCCAAAACTGCTTTCTTAATAATCTGTTAAAATGGGAAAATGTGCTTTCCTCTCTGGGCGACAGCTAATCATCCTTTCTACAGCTCTGTATTCAGCTGGAGGATAGTTGATCTTCTGAATTAGACCCAGCTTTCAGGCAGAGCTCTGCCATGAGCTTGCAAAGCACCCTTCCCTCTCTCTCTGAAAACAAGGTGACTGGATTAGATGAGGTCTAACGACAACCCCACTCACAACGTCTTCTGATTCCATGGAAGATGCTGACTATAGAATAGGCCCCAAACAAGCAGAACTGTGAAAATTCCAGATCATCTATGAGTCTCCTCTGAGCTCATGAGTAAGAAAGCACAGCCTTCTTTTTTAATTCTTCTTCTTCTCTTTGTCACCTACTTCCTCAGGCCTCACCATTGTGCGAGGGAATCTCAGATTGATCGCAGAGATTACCAAGGTAAAAATCAAGATGTATTATGCACAAGTAAATCAGTACTTGAGGCAAACCTTTTCCGAGTGATGTAGGTAAGTTCCTACCAGTATAATTATGAAGTAGATATACTGTGGCATATGATGGAAGCGTGGGAAGACAACGTTAAAGAATGAGGCAGGCGGGAAATTACACAAATTGTTAGCTGAACAGCAAATGTAATCACTCTTCCTCTGAAGCATCAGGTCAGATGAGAGCCAGAAGGGTGAAGCAGGATCTGCCATGGGCTGAAAATGTCAACGTATTCACTCAACTTCTCTCTACAGGCAACTTTGGCCCAGCACTGGCTAAGCGCCCCACTCTCTGCATGGACAGCTGGCATTCCTTGGAAGGGGTGACTATAGAACAACTCTGTGGAAATGCCAAACCTTTATATAGGCTATCGGAGACACAATTGGAAATACTGGAAAAAGCTCTGGACTTAAATGCAGAGGACTCGGGTGTAATTTCTAGCTCAGCCACTAATTGACTCAATGATGACTTTAGTCCATTGACCTCCTTGAGCCTCCATGTCTCTCTCTATCCATAAACAAACAATTAGATGCCTGCTGCCATTCCTTCCACCTCTTGTGTTCCATGATTTCTCCCACAAGTCTGCAAGCTGAGTGAGCTGAGGTTTCTTACAAGCCTGTCTCAACTCCCCTGAGTCCCACTGACCAGGGAGTATGAAGTAAAAGGGGGCAGGACAGGAATCTACACATAAAATACCAACCGGCCCTATAGAGAGTTCATACGAATGTCAATTAATGCTAAAGGTGCAGTCCTTGCTGGCGACAAGGTGGGTGACAGGAAGCATCCCATGGCACGGTAGATACCATGGAAATGAAGACGCAGCACAGAGGGAAGCATCCATCCAGACAAGTAAACATGTGCTTCTGACAAAAAAGTGAGGCAGAACAGAGATACATGTCCACACTGAGCTTTCACCTCAGACTGAGAATGTCACACAGCAAGGGAATAATCAACCATGACAGGGAAACAACAGCAATGAAGACCAGGAACACTGGAAGACTCAGGAGAAGGTCATAAAGAAGAATAGAACCAAACCAATTACTAACTAACCAATCTTTACTTGCCACAATTCTCATCAGTCACAGGAAAACAGACATGGGTGACAACAGCCAGGCTGTGGCCAAGAGGTCATAGAGTCTAGCTGTGAGAAATCATAGGGACTGATTTGTTCCTTCTAATTTGAAATTCAAAACCCAAGATTTAGAGAAGCTGGAGCAACTCTTCCAAGGCCACACAGCCCCTAACATGTATCAGAGGACACATGTATCAAACCCGGTTGTTCTGCTTCCAAAAAGCATTTGCAGTAGAAAAGTGTCACCAAACAAGCCTGTAAGTCTATTGCTTATTGGATGATAACTAGAAAGAGTGGCTAAAAGGTATGGAAATGGACAGAGGACTAAAGAATGTCTCTTCCAAGAGTCAGGGGGAAATCATGCCATAGAAAAGCAGCAGCAAAGTCATGTGACCCCAACCTTGCACTCCAAGCCAATTCCATAGCAACAGTCCTACTGGGCTAAAAGACCAAGAAAATACTTACCCTCCCTGGACCTCAGTTTCTCCAGCTCTACAATAGTAAGCCTTAAGAAGGTGATCTCCAAACTCCCTCTCATGACATTTTATGGTCTATAAAAGTATAGCAAGTCTGTGAAATATACCAGGCTCACAAAAAATGTGTTCCTAAGGAGGTTTCATCTAAGCCTCTGATGCTACCAGACTATCTTGCTGTCCAAGGTTAAGAGAAAGGGGCAAACAATACCTTAAGACTTTGAGCTCAGAAATCTACCAAAAGTGGAAATATGAATTTACAGAGATGAGACCAAGTGCCTGGTTCATAAAGGTTTTAAAATCCTAGTTTATGTCTTGCTCCTCTACTAGGATGAAACAGTGGTAAGGAAAAGTCACAGATAAAATCTCTAATAAGGCCTAGCAATCTCTCCGGTGGTACCTGAAGTCTTCTCATTCCAAACCTGCCACTAAGTGAGCATACTGGTCCCCGAGTTAACTGCTGTTCACTTGTCTGCGTTCCCCTGACAGCTTGTTCCAACTTGTAATAAAATGTGTAAACACTGTGTTTTAGTTATGTGTTTACAAGTCTGCCGTGCCCATCAGACAGGGCACCGAATCTTATTAGAACTCTGAGGGATGTTTAATTGATTTCAATTTTTAAATAATTTTTTGCACTTCCCTTTATTAAAAATTCACTTTAAGGGGTGCCTGGATGGCTCAGTCAGTTAAACGTCTGCCTTCATCTTGGAAGACTGGAAAAAAAATTTAAGTAACAATAAAAAAAAAAAAAAAAAGAAATCTGCCTTCAGCTCAGGTCATGATCTCCAGATCCTGAGATCAAGCCCCACATTAGGCTCCCTGCTCAGCAGGGAGTCGGCTTCTCCCTCTCTCTCTACTCTTCCCCCATTTGTTCTCTCTCTCTCTCTCTCGCTCTCGCTCTCTCTCTCTCTCTCTCAAATAATTAAATAAAATATTTTTTTAAAAATTCACTTTAGGGTGCCTGGGTGTCTCAGTGGGTTAAAGCCTCTGCCTTTGGCTCAGGTCATGATCTCAGGGTCCTGGGATCCAGGCCCTTATCTCTGCTCAGCAGAGAGCCTCCTTCCTCCTCTCTCTATGCCTGTCTCTCTGCCTACCTGTGATCTCTCTCTCTCTGTCAAATAAATAAAATCTTTAAAAAGTTTTTCACTTTAATACCCCTATAAAAACAAACAATAACAGAAAAAAATTCTGTTTTAGATATAACTTGGAAAAGTTGAAACATTTAATTTTGTCTTCACTAAAGATAAGTCCACCAGGGACAAATCTCAGGCCATGTTTCCAACTGACAATACTGCATCTGACTCTGTGAAGCCATTTTTACTCAGGCCATATAACCCATTAAGAGCAATCATGGCTATAAGACACAGACTTAACTATTATGCTTCAACCTTCTGAACATTAAATTTCTCAAAAACCTGTTATCTGTCAAGTATGCTCTCTCTACCCTAATATAGCAGCTGCTGGTCATAAAATAGCTTAGAGCCTTTGCACAGTTTAGACACTATAATTTGAATCAGAGTTTTGGTAATATTACTATAAAGTTTCCAATGTAATCTTTGTTTCCCTATCACTTAATTGCCGTCTTAAATTTTTGCCAAACCCCAAATCTACTTCACTCAAAGGTTAAAACATAAGGTTATTGTAAAATCAAATAAAAGTGCCCAGACATTGGGAAAATAAAGGGGGAGAGTGGAGAGATAACATATTTTCAACCTTCAAGCACCATGAGAAACAATTTTAGAAAACAAAGAGATTCAACTTCAGCTTCATGCATCATCAGATGCTCTGAAATCATAATTTTTGTTTAGCACCAGTCTAGGAGCCTGGAGAAATTTCTCAGCATTAAAAATGGTATGAAAAACAGAGAGGCTTCTCATTAGAATGTGTTATAAATTCAAATTATGTAAGAGAGGCTAGTTTTGCAATTGCACATTTAATAGCAAAACAATTGAAACCATTTTCAACTGGTGACCTTTTTCTTAAGTCATGTTGGAAGTTGTTCCACTTTTATTTCAAGATTTTGAAACAGACAAAATCTGTGGAGGCATTGGCCAATGGTGGCTGAGTGAGAACGAGCCAGGCTGTTGGATCAGTTTTGGAATGACATCGGTGAATGTTATTCCCTTTTAAATCTTCATCAATGAGAGTACTGATGCTGTGCCTTTGGCATTTTTATCAATTACTGACCACCATGCACAAAAGACAATGCAACACGTGAAGAAAATACTAGGTTGGCTAATACTCTGGGAAATCACACACACACACACACACACACACACAGTATACATGAGAAAGGAAGTAGGCAACAACATTCACCAATACAAAAGTCTCAAGAAACATGAAACTGTTCATGAACATATTTCTTCTTATGTGGAGCTGAAGTTGAAACTTAACCACCATCTATGAATTTGCTTGAACATATCTAATGCCCAGGAACTCATTACCTCACAAGGCAGCCCCTTTGACGGCAGAAAACCGTAACTGCCAAAAGAAATATGTATTCTCATAAAAATCACCGATCAGTCCTACCTCTTCCCTCTGGAACCGCAGGCCTTCTGACACATGGCAGCCCTCCAGATATTTAAAATAATTTGTTAGTTTGTTTTAGTTTTAATTTTTTTTACTCTTTAAATTTTCTACTAGTTATTTTCCTCAGTTTGTTTCTGTGTTCCAAGTTTAAAAGTCCAAACCCCACTTTTTTTTTTTTACAACTAGCCTTATGACTTTAGAATAACATAACATTTTTAATCTCAAACCAGTAGTTTTCAAACTTTCTTTGGTAAAATAAATAAATAAATGCTTCCTCATGCCAACTTTTTAAGAAAATCCCAAGAACAAAACAAATTGATGGAACAGTTCCTCGCTCCTTATTCAAGTGTTCATCCTTAGGCAGAATACATTTCACTTGGAGGGTGGGATGTCCAAAATGTGTTACTTCCCTAGCCTTCCCATGAGGGCCACACCATGAGCCAGGTTGAAAACCTGCTGCTCTAAAATTACAACAGTGAGTCCAAGTAAATAAAGAACAATGATGGCATCTTCCTTTATTTTCCTAGTGCCTAATACAGAATCCGCACTGTCATCAATGCTCAGAAAGTGATTATTACATAAAGAAGAAGGTAAACTTAAAGGGTTGGGAATATAAATAATTAAAATCTGTTTTTGAATCATGTTAGTTCACATTTCCAACCCCGTCCTCCACAGTTCATTATAATTAGGGTGACCATACATCCAATGTATGTTTATTGTTTTGATGTAATTATTAGCACTCTCAAAGGTGTCGCAGTTTGGATGGTAACTTATACACAGTCACTCACTTATAACACTGTGATAATGAGGTTTTGGTTGCTGAGTTCAAGAGAATTCTCAATATGATAGGGTCTTCTCCCAAAGGCTCCATATACCTAAAGACCTCCCATACTTTAAATTTATTACAGCCGTTGCTAAGAGGGCTGAGCAATTAGCGGTGCTAAGTAGAGGAGGCTTTCAGGTTTCCCTGCTCAAGAGACATCTGCTTCCCAGTAAGAAAGAGAGAATGCACTAGAATGATTCTGCAGGAGTAGGAGAACACAAGATACAACAAAAATCTAGCAGAAGCTAGTATCAACGACCCCACTTACTCAGCCTTTCTTCTTAAGCAAAGAATATTGCCTTTTCGAAGAAAACTAGACTATTCACTTCGATTACATCTTTACTATCTGGCCGCTCCTATCCCCTACCCTCACCTATATTTCCAGTGACCTTGTCATGTCTACTGGGCTTCAAGTAGAAGGACAACGGTTGGCCTGATAATTCATTTGAAACAGAAGAAAACACGAGAGTGGACAAGAAACTGAAATAAAATGTGTCCAAATTTATTCACTAGGGTACGAGAGTAAAGGTGACGGGGATTACTTACGGTCGTTTTACATTTCTAAATAGGGGTTACATAAGAGTCAAAAAGACGAAGTCAAAAGTATTCAATGCAGCCCATAGGCTATAAGTCAATTTATTTTCAAGAAACTATTTTATATTGCTTTCCACTGCAAATTCTTAATGTCTATTCGACAGGAGCGGGGGAAGGGAGGAAGCACAGAAGATGACAACCCTTGCCAAGACGGAACTCCCCCCAGACATGGTAAGCACTCTTATATCATAATATCGCATGTCTCTTGTAGTACTTTCCAAGATGTTTAAAACCAAAACAGTTTAGAATACTCTCCCAGCTCAGGATCTTCCCTCCTTATGGCATTTTCTCTGATAAATAGGAATTTCCCTTAGGGATTCCCTAAAGTAAAGTGGTTGCATTACCTTCTGTTATATAATTAATTGCACTGACAAACAGAGGTCTCAAAGAACATAATTACGACTCCATCCTCAGTGTATATGTACAACGCACAGAGGCTTATGGAAGACGTGCCCTAAGTTGTGAAAACTATAACCCCTACTGTGTTGTGTATGGTAGATTAACACTCAAACTTGCCACACTGCAGAGGATGTCTTGTAGGTGGGGCTTGATCCCAAAAGATGTTCTGCCAAAATGTATGCACTGGCTTGAGATTTGGAAGACAAAAGTAAGACAAAGGCCATTTCCTGCAGCTCTGGCTTACTTTCTGCTGGAAGCATAGCCATCAAGATCGGAATTTTCTCCATCCACATTCCCATATCCCATATTAGCCTCGTAGCTGTCAGGCAATGGCTATGACAGATGGGTGGCCGGACTCCGTGTCTCAGGATCCAGGTGCTACTTTCCTTACCGTGGATTCTTCTTCACAGCGTAGCATTACTCAACCCAACAATTCTGTGGTAGTTTCTCGATTCCCCACTGTTCTGATGGTGGAGAATAAAATAATCTTGTGTGGTTCTGAGCTTCATTACTGGAAGCTCAGCCTTGAGCCCACTGTATACAATCCTTCCAATTATTTAGAAGCACCTAATACTGTGTATTAAACCCTCAAACCCTCCCTGCCTAATATACCTAGAGTGGTTTTGTTTCTCATAGCAAACCACAACTAACCCCCCACACACATTTTCCTTAAAATTAGGTTTGCCAATAACAATAATGACACAATATCAAGAAGAGACAGGCTGAAATCAGTCATGGTACAAACAAATCCTGAGGGCCTATGCAAGTGCTCTGATCATCGCTAGGGAGCAGAGCCTTGTGCAGAACCGACACAGCGCCAGCCCTCAGAGCCCCGAGTCTGGCGAGAAGAGGCTTGCCACAGCGGGGACAGCACTCAGTGACGTGGGGGCAAACCCACAGGAAGCCTCTCCTATTCTCGGCATTCTCACCTCAGCTCTGTCACTAACTGGCCACGTTTTCTAACTAAGGGGGCCACATGGATGAAAGTCCCCTTAAATGCTAACATTCCACATCTCCACAAGTCTCTTTACTCATGAGGGAATTTACTTGGATTCAAGTCCTGACAAAACTTTTCCAGTTCTCTAAATCTGAAGGTCAGAAGACAAAGGTCACATAATACACAAAACTCACATAGTTAAAATAGGAACTGGAATCATTGACCCCCAAATGTTATGCACGGTGGCAACCTACAGCTGGAAAGCCACAGGGAGAAAAATCCAAAATTGTGGTTGCGGTGCTGCTAAGAATACCAGAGAACAGCACAGCTTCTTCGGGGTCTCTATCTTCTTTGAAAATGTCTGCCTCATTGTCTGAAGGAGGAAATATTTACATGTCCTTTCTTCTCGAAAGTACTCAGGCCAGTAACAGAGTGAAGAAAAATAAGAGGCAAAAGCACTAATGCTTAGATCTCTCAAGAAAAGTCATTAATTTCTTCATATCCCAGACAAGAAAATCTCTGAAACTCATAAAAGAGAAGTAGTTTTGAGGACAGGAAGGAAAATGTCAGGAGAAACCCGGTCATACATGGAAGGGCTGCTGTGGGAGCAGCGCCAGCCGGCCTCAGGCCAGAGCCTCCCAGACCACACTGGCCCTCCTCACCTGCGAAACGGAGACAACCCTCCCTGCTCTGAGTACGTCACAGGTGCGTAAATGATGTCCATGAAGACAGGTCACTCACAGAGGAATGTCAAACAGAAACTATGAATGGTCCCCTTCAAGCTCAAAGCAACAGAAGGAAATACAAATGTGGCCATATTTTTATAATCTTATAATCTGGAGGAAGAAATGGTGATCAGAATTGTGACAAACAATCACATCCAAAAGAGAAGAGAAACCAACTCAACTCTGTCATAATTGTCTCGGTTCCTGTGGCACATACAACAATGGAAAGATTGCAGGGAGGGGCAGGGACAGCCCTCCGTGCTGGCAGCTCGCGGAGGCCATGGACACGCTGGACCAAGAAAGTGAATTTCCACCTCAGTAATTATAATAATCTCACAGTGTATGTCCTCTAGGAATCTCTGTGTGGCTCTGTGCAGTGATTTCATCATTTTCTTGGTTGTATCTCTTGGAAAATAGAAATCTCTCTCATAATTCGGGGTGAAACAGAACACTGATAGTTCTATGAAACTGCACAAGGAGAGGGAGCGAGGCCCACGCTCTAGGTTTGCTCACCAGGGAAATGCAAAGGCAGACCTTGCCCATGGCTGGATTTCATGATCCCAAGGGCACAGGCAGGCTTGGGTAATATCTAGGCAACATTAACTTTCAAGGAGGTGGAAAGCCTAAGCAGTTAGTGAACACAACTAAAATCAGAGCTCAGGACCGAGAGGCAAAGTAGTGGCAAAGTAACTCTCCATCTTCAGTCTATCGGCAAGCAGCCAGCTTAGGACACAGGTAAGGGCTAAGCTGAAAGTCGAGTCCCAGACCTACAGACACAAAGCCACTAGGAGCGTTACATTTCACCAGGCAAAAATGGAACTCACTGGTCTGCAATGGGCTAGAATTACCCAATTATCTCTAGGGCCTTGGGACATCAAGTAACAAGAAGCTAAAATAAGACAAATTAACCCTACCTGTAATTCACCAAAGAGGAGGCCTCAATGACAAAAGGGGGGGGGGAGGGTGGCAAAGTAAATAAGTAAATAAATAAATAAATGCACACATTTACACAACTTTGATAGAAGAAAAATACAAATGAGGACAATTAGATAGTACTTTTCACACAGTATGATAAAAAAATAAAAGACTCAGAAAATTTACTCTGGGTATAGCTGTGTAGGGAAAGTGGCACTCAAAATGGTATGTTTTGGGGCGCCTGGGTGGCTCAGTTGGTTAAGCAACTGCTTTTGGCTCAGGTCATGATCCTGGAGACCTGGGATCGAGCCCCACATCGGGCTTCCCGCTCGGCGGGAGGCCTGCTTCTCCCTCTCTCAGTCCCTCTGCTTGTGTTCCTTCTCTAGCTGTGTTTCTCTCTGTCAAATAAATAAAATCTTTAAAAAAAATTGGTATGTTTCTTCTTACAAATGCATATTGAAGGGGCACTGAGGTGGCTCAGTCGGTTAAGCATCCAACTCTTGATTTCTGCTGAGGTCATGATTTCAGGGTCCTGGGATTGAGCCCCGTGTCTGGCTCCCCATTCATCAGAGAGTCTGCTATGGATTCTCTCTCACTCTCCCTCTACCTGTTCCTCTAGCTCCCTCACTTTCTCGCTCTCTCTCTCAAAATATATAAATAAATCTTTAAAAATGAATAAGTAAATAAATGCATGCATGTCACGCAGGTATGTGACGCATACTTAATGTCTACGGCAGCTCCAGTGGTGAAGCTGACTAGCTGTGACAGAGACCACCTGGACCTCAAAGCCTAAAATAGCTACTCTGTCCCTCTGCAGGAAAATTTTGCAAACCCTAGTTCTAAACTAAGATGAGTATTATTCCCCATTACTACAGATATAATAAATCTGTTCTTTCTCCTTCAGCCTTTTTTGGTTGTTGTTTAACACGATCTGTCATTCATATCAGGGTCTACTTGGATACACACTCTTTTTTTTTTTTTTTTAAAGATTTTATTTATTTGACAGAGAAACACAGCCAGAGAGGGAACACAAGCAGGGGGAGTGAGAGAGGGAGAAGCAGGCTTCCCGCAGAGCAGGGAGCCCGATGCTGGGCTCGATCCGGGGTCTCCGGGATCATGACCTGAGCCGAAGGCAGTCGCTTAACCAATTGAGCCACTCAGGCACCCCTACACTCTTGCTATAACTTGTTTTCTTTAACACATACCAATTACCCCAAGGCCATTAGAATAATCCTCTCTCCTCAGAATGTTTCGAGAGTCGCTTTACTGCATCTTCAGTTCCACGTGCAGGTGCCCTATGGCTGGGGGTTCTGTGGCTACAATAGTCTCCTCTCCCAGCACCAACTCCACCCTGTCAAGGAAGGGCTGCTTTCCAATGTGCTTTAGCATCTGGCCAGGCCGGTCCCCGCTCCTCATTACTCCTGTTCGTCCAGTCTCTCTTAGCTATTTTGCCTGGGTTTTTATCAAGACAGTTTTAGAATTTAATTCTGAGAAGATTCGAGAACAATAAACTTGAAAGTTGTGCTGAGATGACATGAAATGTAGAGGGAAAATAACTACGTAACAACCGCTGTATTTCCATTTAGGAATAAGATCTTTCCACTTATTAAAGGGGCCCTCCATGTGACTTAAAAAGTTCTAGAACCTCTTGTTCATACAAGCCATGCACCATTCTCATTAAAATATGTTCTCTTTGCTTTGCAGTGAACAGGCTCCCAAAGATCACGAAGTATTCATTTTCAAATGCCACATACAAAATATAAATGCACAGGAGACATGAGGAGACATGTTTAACCTTACAATAACCAAAGAAATGCTAATACCAAAGAAGCAATGTATCTAATGCTAGCACAACTGGCAAGATACTGACTCACTCACACATTCCTGCTTCAGTTACAGAAACATCCCTTTTAGAACTCAAGTCATCAGTGGATTTGAATGACCACAGAAGTTAACCTCTGACCCTGGTATCTCTATCCTCTGACATTATGTTTAAAATTTTTGATGGACTTGGCTACATTTATGCATAAAAATGGTAATCACAGCAATACATAAAAATAATGGAATAATTAAGGTATGGTATAACCACTCAATGAAATATTAAACAGATTTTGAAATTGTAATCATTCAAGAATATGCAGCGATACAGAAAATACTTAAAGTACGATGCCAAGTGATACACAGCACTATGGTAATTTATGCTAATAACCAAAGAAAGGGAATACACAAAAATGATAGATTATATCTATATCTAGGTGGTTGGGTGACACCCATCTATGGGTGACAGTTTTTTTCTACTAAGTGTTCTGAGCCTTACACAACATTACAGCATTATTTATATAATCAAAAAATAAAAAAGAGGGGACCAATTTTCAGGTGTCTTCCAGATGAACCATTTGCAACTCTTTAATTTGTTATTAAAGGAGGAAAATGAGGCTCAGACAGGGCGCCAGCTTTCTGAAGGCATACAGACCAAGTCACAGGAAGAACCGGCCCTAGAGCCCAGCTCTCAAGACTTTGGAGGTGGTTTTCTTTCCTACACAGCACTCCATGGTATCCTTTTTCTAGGGGTAAAACCAATTTTGGGGTCATTTTAATATTTTTCCATACTCTAAGTAAGTATATGAAAAGAGCGATGTTCAATTACTGCTCTAAGAGAGCAACAGCTTTAAAAATCTTACAAAACGTTTTGACTGGCTAGAGTTTGAATTAAACTTGTATTCTAAATATGGCTAATCCATGATGAGAAGTCAAGTTAACTCTTCACCTACTAAGGGGTCAGGGCCACGGAACACCCCAGGCGGTGGAAAATCCACATATCTCTTTCAACATCTCCCAAGACTTAACTACTAACAGTCTACTGTGGACTGGGAACCTTAACAATCACAGAAACAGTCAATAGCACATATTCCGTATGTTACGTGCATTATACACTGTATTCTTACAATAAAGGAAGCTGGAGAAAAGGAAACGTTACTAAGAAAATTGTAAAGAAGAGACACATTTACCATACTGTGTTGTAGTTATTTTTTAAAACTCCACTCTAAGTGGACCCATGCAGTTCAAACCTACGTTCTTCAAGGGCCAACGATATGTCTTTTCTACAAAAGCTTGCTCACTACAAAGCTTGCTTTTGTAGAAGTAGTACCTTCCTCATAAAGTCACAAAGCAATCTCAGTGCTAAAGAAAGCAGTAGCTTAACAAAAAAGATAAACTTCAGCTGTGGACATTCACTTTAGAACCTAAGAGGTCTCAACTTGGAATATTTCACGGCAGGAGAGAAAAATCCCTTCCAAATTCAAAAGCTAATGAGACGCAGACTGACAACACATTTGGCAGAGAGGTGTTTATATACCTATATACACAATGGATAATCATAATTAGTTTCTAATATCCTGTAATGTCTAAAGATAACATTTGGAGCCCACATGCATTCGAACATTCAGTGAATTCTGAGGGGTTCTAATTAGGTCCCAGTGGAGGTAATATTTAGAAAAGAACAGGGTAAAAGAAATCATCAAATAAAAGACAGTCAGAATAAATGGTTAATAAGGCAGAGAGACTGTGTGTGTGCGTGTATACACACACTATGATGTAAGCATTATCCACTGAAGGCACGTCTGAGCAACCATCTCCATAAACTGGCAAGATAGTTTCTTATTTCCTAATATGCCACAGACCTTTCTCCCTAATTCCTATGCTTTTCTAAACATTGAGATACATATCAATCATCCCACCAATTGCTTTTTTTGGTCACCTTCTGAAAAAAAATGCATAAGTCTTTCACTCTGCCTGATACTACTCAAATCATGATAAAATAAAAATTGAAGGGCCACTGGTTGGAATGAAGCACAAGTTAGGTAACGTTTTATATAGTATAGAGAGAGATACATATAAATATATTAAAACTAAATGCATTCACAAAAGTATATTATAATTACAAATAAAATATGTTATATATAAAGAACTTCGGCAGAGAGAAAGGATTTGGGTGTTAAATTTACAATGAGAGATGAATATACTGGCAATGTCCCTGCTTGTGTTTATTCTTTTCCCGTCACATACTCTTCTAATACAGACTTTTGTGCTTTTAACGTTGGACGTGTCTTAGCCCAGCTGGCATTACAACCTTCCTGTTAAAATGTCTGTCTCCACCATCAGACATAAAGGTCCTTGAAACTTAGGCAGAAATGATATTTTAATCATGTTTTCAAGCCATAAAGCATCCTACACAGTGCCTGATAAAATACATTTTATTAAATAAAATGTCTATCTATTGGGGGTAAAGCATGCTAAGAAGGTGTGGAGAAAGTAGAGAAAACTGAGAATGAAATTTACCAAAAATACTGATTAAAATGGACATGAGTCCATACTACCCATAGTCAGCATGAACAAACAAACAAACATACTAAGCTTTCCAGGAATATGTGACAAAATATCTTTCTGGTGTCATCCCTGGCAGTGTCTAGGAACCAATGCACGACAGCTGGGTGAAAAGATACAATTTAAGCTACAGGAGAATGGAACTGGATTCAAAAACAGAATCTTCATAAAACGGACTATCTGAAGGAAGTCAGTAATTTCACAGTAAAAACTGAAAAAAATCAAAATAAACACAAGCAAGAAGCCAGAGACCAGCAGGCCTCAGCAGCAAGCGCAGAATGTGCACTGGTGATGATAAACCAGCACCATAGTGACTGGAACGGAATACACATGAGCCTCATCTAGGGCTGAAGTCTTCTATCGGGCACTTGGGCCCTCTGTTCCTACAGGGTTTTAAGTGTCGGCAGAGACGCTGAAGGCACCACTGCTGGGGCAGAGTCAGACCCCCAGGAGACACAACCATGGCGGCAGGAGGGCACCTGTGCAGAGGGCAAGGGGAGGAGTCCAGTAAAGTCAAAGAATAAACGTTTTATGGAGAAATTAGTATCCCACCAACATCTGGGGAAAACTCATTAAAAAAATGCTACAACAATCAAAAAATAATAACACCCTAATTATTACCATGCAATGAACATCTCACATGCATATTGTTTTAGGTATTGAGGAGGCTATAAAAGAAAAAGTGTATATAAATCCAAAGGAGCCTAGAGTTTACTTATGGAGTGAAAAACACATCCTAGGTGCTATATATGTCAGTGTAGAAAAAAGATGATTTCTTTTTCTTTCTTTTCTTTCTTTCTTTTTTCCCTAATGCAGAGCTTGAACTCAAGACCCTGAGATCTAGACCTGAGCTGGGATCAAGAGTCAGACACTTAAATGACTGAGCCACCCAGGTGCCCCAAAAGATCATTTCCTGAAAGACTCCTTTTAAAGAGTTTTCATATCCGTTACGGTAGTTTAAAAGTGCACACCAACTCTGTGATAAAGACAAGGCAGACATTATTAACTCATTTTTATAGACTTGGAATTTGATGTTGAGAAAATCAATCAATCAATCAAACAAACAGAAAATAACAAAGCCTGGAAACAAAGAACAAGACTACAGATTCCGAAATAAATAGGAGTTCCAGTGTATCGTGGTCCCTCCCTTCCAGCTTTACTAAATGCACAGGGGATCTGGGTGAACACAGGAATAAAGGACAAAAGGACATTTACAGGAGGCCAGAAACTGGCGAGCACAGCCTGGGTTAGTAAGATGAGGAAGGGCCCCTGGGCAAATGGGACCAGAGACAGGTGACAGGCTCTGGAAGGAAAGGAGGCAGAGGGCTTGCTCCCTTCCAAATCCCTTGAGCAATCTCCTCTACTATTCTTGTTTTTGTGACAGCCTGACTGTTCCCAACACCAGTACTAACTTTTCTTCTAAACTCCAGGTCAGAACACTCAGCAATTGATTTGCACAAGTCTCAAATCTGAAAAGCTTCTTAAAATCTCCCATTCTACTCTATGACCACACAGTTGTGGAGCTTCGTTCAGCACTGCCTATTTTAATGAATAGCACCATCCAGTCCCCAAAATCAGAAACCAGGCAGCCCACTATGTACTAGGGTACAGCACTGGTTTCAAGTACCTTCCTTGCTTCCCTTAACATGGTTTTGGGTACGACAGCTCCCTGGAGGGTCCTCTAGAGGGTACTAAGGAGTTGGACAGTAACAAGTAAGAAGGTCAAAATTATTCATGGAAAAGAGAAATTCCTCTTTGGAGGGACACAAAGCTGGTAGATCCTGATGGAGATGGGGGTGAAGAGAATACATCCCCACACAAACACCGAGAATTATGCCAACAATTTCAGGAGGCTCGTGAGCACTAAGCCTTCATTTCATAGTCTTTCAACCAGATCATCTCTCAAATCCCTCCTCTCACAAGAGCCAATGATGTGAGCACAGAAACAAGCATTGAGGAACTTCTGTAGGCTTCCAGAGAAGCATACCTAGCTCAGCTCCACTAGGATACCTCTGACCTCCATGTGCTTAGCAGAAGTCTGTCAAACAAACAGAAGGAACACATATAAGGCCATGAGTCAAAAGGAGATCAAAACAAAGTGGGACCCTGCTATGGACTGAACTGTGCCCTCCCCCCACAACTGTGTTGAGGCTCCAAACCCCAGAGTGATATCTGGAGGTGGGACCTTTGGGAGAGAATTAGGTTTTGATGAGGGTGGGACCCGAACGATGAAACAAATGCCCTTATAAGAAAAGATCCCAGAGAGCTTGTGCTGTTTCCCCCTCTACCCTGTGAGGACACCGTGAGAAGGTGGCCTTTCCCCAGCCTGGAAGAGATCTCTCACTAGAGTCCGACACACTGACACTCTGATCTCTAATCTCAGACTTCTAGCCTCCAGAACCCCCCAAAATAAATGAACGGACAAATAAAATTTGTTGCTTAGGCTGACTCAGGCTCTGTCATTTTGTTATGGCAATCCGCACTGACTGATACAGACTCTACGGAAAACAGACTGCCTACAGAGGCAGCCAAATGAGCAAGAGAGGGCCTATTTCCTCGTGATGTGATAAAATACACAGTGGACTTTACCTGGAAAATACTGCCTCATCCCAAGTGCTGAGGGAATAGCATTTTTAGCTATAACCTCTGCAGGTTTATTTTTCCACACACTTCTAATTGTTTAAAAAAATTATAACAGAAAGAGTTATATGCACTTTTTCTACTTCAGCTAACGTAAGTAAGAAGCAGTGGAATATGAGGAAAAAGTACCTGGGAATTAGGTATAATTAATTTCACACCTGGCTCACCACAGCTACCCTGGGTGACCTAACAGTATTAATTATCAATTTTTCTTCATATTATATCCATCAAGTCATATCACTCCCCTTTCAAAAACATCTGCATCCTGAAAAAAGTTCCAACTTATTCCTACTCCTCATGCTCGGCTTTCAAATTATATTTCCGACTACGTTTCCAATAATGTCCCCCATAGGCCCTATTCTTCAGAGTCTATCCAATACTCTACTTTCAACCTCTCAACCCCTCTTAAGAAGGCCTTTCTCTTGGCTCACTGTAGTACATCTTCTGGGGCAAACTTCCTCCCATTCTACAGCAATCAAACACCTACTCATCATGCCACAGCAAGGATGAAACTGGAAAACACGGCGCTAAGTGAAAGAATCCAGTTATAGAAAATCACCTATTACATGATTTCATTCATAGGAGATGTCCAGAAGAGGCCACTCTACAGAACAGAAAGCAGATTACTGGCTGCTCAGGACTAGGTGAAGGAGGTCTGGGGCAGTAAGGAGGGACGTAAGGAGTGACTGCCAACGGGTGTGGCTTTCTTTTCGAGGTGGGGAAAATGTTCAAAAATTGATTTTTCCTGATGGTTGTACAACTCTGTGAATATAATAAAAAGCACCAAATGTATGCTTTAAAAGAGTTAACTGTATGATCTACGAATTAGATCTCAATAAAGCTCTTATTGAGAAAGAAAGGAAGAAGAGGAGGGAGGGAGGAGGGGAGGAAGGAAAAGAAAGAAGAGAAAGAAGGAAAGAAAGAAAAAAGACGTACCCATCCATCCAAGCTCTTTGAACATTGTATATATTTATTCTCTTCTCTCCACTCTGTTGGAGTTAAAATCCTTCAACCAAGCTCCCTCAGAATATTATTTGTACCTCCAGTTAACATCTCTCATTCTAGCTGGCAATATAATTATGTTTAGTTCCTCCCTTGTCTGCCTCCCCCACCTAACTATGAGTGCTTTCAGAGAAAAACAAACCAGTGCCAGACATTTTCAGAGCCAGGCCTCTGCTAACCATTAGTTTCTTCTGTGCACATTAGAAAAACGCGCCTGGTCTTGGGTTGGCAAATAGAGGGAGGGAAGGACTTGAGCTCCACTCGCCATCCCACCATCAAGCACAACATAATCTGAAGGGCAGTAAGCAGCAGCCCTGCCCATCCCCTTCTTCTCACCGCCAACAGTCCAGTAAAATACTTAACCTAAGCGAGGCACTCTCAATAAACAAATTAATACCTGCAGAAGGAAAATGATACGTCTGAAACCCTGTCGAACAACAAGACACTCCCAGATTCCAAAAGAAAGCTCAAGGCATTCATATTTGGGTTTCTCTTTACCAGTTATTTATTTTTGTGTTTCTCAACAATGACATAAAAAAAATGTTTGTCTTACTAATTGGATTCAAAGACCTTGGGCGTACATATGAAATACAGTGAATTATTTTAACACATTTAAGTAGTAAGGAAAAACAGAAAATTTTTTTCTGAAGTCAATTTACAATTTCTAAAACAGGTCATGATGCTACAAAAGTCTGCCATTTTTAGAACGAGCAGCAAATATATATATACACTAAAAAGAATTTTAGCAGTAACCCAGGTTGATGCTCTCAGTTTCCATACTTGAGCTGAGTCCTGACCATTTTATACCTGAGATGAGAGCTGTCTATGCCCAAGCCCACTCTCTAGAGCCATTTCTACCTGGTTAACTCCATTTTTTTGGGGAAACATACCTTGCCCACAAACTAAGCCAAAAACAAAACGTGTTTAATATTCTCACAACAGCCAGCACCTTTGCTTTGTGGCATGTATCACAAACATAATCACACAAGTACCTGTGAAATTATGAACGTGGTCACTGTCATTCTTGGACCAGAAGCCTGCGATGAGAGGGCTTGTGTCTGCCTGATAGCTACTGTTCTGGTTAAAGTCCTCACACTTGGTCATGATAAGCACTTGAGAACTTGTCATTGACTGAATTAATGACCTCTCTCCCTGTTCAAAGTATTAGTTCTAGAGAACAGGGATTGGGTGGGGAGGGGTAGTGGGAGGGCCCCTAGGTGGCTCAGTCAGTTAAGAATCTACCTTTAGCTCAGAACAGTGATCCCAGAGTCCTGGGATCAAGCCCCATGTCAGGGTCCCCGCTCAGTGGGGGGCCTGCCTGCCTCTCCCTCTGCTTGCACATGTTCTCTCTCTCACTCTGTCAAATAAATAAATGAAATTTTCTTAATTTTTTTTTAAATGGGGCGCCTGGGTGGCTCCGTCATTAAATGTCCACCTTCAGCTCAGTCATGATCCTGGAGTCCCAGGATCAAGCCCCACATTGGGGTCCCTACTTGGCGGGAAGCCTGCTTCTCCCTCTCTCACTCCCCCTGCTTATATTCCCTCTCTAGCTGTGTTTCTCTCTGTCAAATAAATAAATAAAATCTCAAAAAAAGAAAACAGGGATTGTATCTAATTCATTTTCATTTTGGCATCAACTACTATGCCCGGTTCAGTGTCTAACAGGTAGATAACATCCCATAATTCACGTGCAGACAGATGAATAAACAAACTGCAGAGCGGGTCACACTATTCATGATGTATTCATGGTACAACAGCACACTTGGGTGGGTTAGGAGCCAAAGGCAACCATCCAGGAAAGCTGGACTCAATAAGAGAGGTTGGAACGGCACCACACTAACACAGAAGGCACAGGCCGAGATGGAAGATGTCCGCAGTCTAAGATTGATGTCAATTTCCTTGGGGTTCTAAGAGTCTGTTTTCTCCCAACTCCAATGGATGTGATTCTTTTCCCAGAGGCAGCTAGGTTCCAACTCTTGTACTGTAGCAAAAAAAAAACCCAGGTCTTTAGAAATATAAAACCCTCAAAGCAAAACCAAAGCTGGAGCAGCCAAGACTAGCAGAGTTAAGCAACCGTAAGAAGGTCAGAGTGCGCATGCCCTACAGAAAAGAAACAGGCTGCGGCTAGAAACACGTCTCCCCTGTGCAGACTCGTCCAACGTCGTGCCCCATGAAAAGGTCACGCTGCCAAACACAGCTGAGGTAGACACTAGCGGCAGGCCTCCCTGAGGGGCTGGAAGAGTCTAGAGGGTGGACAGAAAAACCGTGTGGGGAAAGGGGGACAGGACCGTGGGCCGAGCCCTGAATCCGCCGCCGGCAGTCTACATCCCAGTGCTGCAAAGGCGGCGGCCAAGATGCTGGGGCGCTAACTGGGCAGTTAAACGGCAACACGCCCCACCTAAAGAGAGCAATGATAATCACGAGGCTGATTAGACGAGGCGTCTGACAGCACGGCATAGCCAGGATCCCTGGACCGAGATCAGATCGCTCAGCTGCCACCATTCGAGGGCACCACAGCAGGATTTCCATGCTGGCTCCAACGCTCACAAGCTGCACGGCCCTGGGAAAGTTACATGAACACTCGGGGCTCATGGGAGAAGATTATGGCAGCCCAGTCACATGTGAGTTCTGTTTAAGAATCAGTCACTGAGCCGGTGAGAGATGAAACACTGCCCGACAGAATCGCGAATGCCAGAATGGGCAGGGCCGGGCATTCAAAGTCCAAGTTCTTTTTTACCAAAAGTCTGATTCAGGCCCAGGGAAGGGAAGGGACGTGCCCACACCTACTTAGTAAGTCACCTTCCCAATCCCCTGAGCGGCCAGATTTACGATGCCTGGGGCTATCCCCTGGCACGCAGAGCTGCGGCCTGCACTCTCTAATAGACGCACGATGCTCAAACAGCCACCTGACTCCGAGGCAGCAGTGTATGTGCTGGTCATCACCACGGATGATAGTTACGCCAGTATAAATAACCTATGGATGGGGAGCTTTGTAATTCATGATGCCTGTCCGTATCCATTACCTCATTTAATCCCCACAGCAACTCCAGGTTCCCCAAGTTCTGTGGAGATGGGGCCAAATGAGGCTCAGCAAGGTTTTTTGGTTTCCCTAGGAATTCCATAGTTCATGGGCAGAGAAGTGCAGCCTGAAACCCATGCTCTCCATCACCCAGACCAGTGGCCTTCCTTTCCCGTGCCACCACAGCCCAGACAACAGCTAGCACGGGACTAGAAACTTCTAATGGGGACCTCCCATGACCTCCACTCTAACAAATCCTCTTACCTAAAGAAAGAAACTCAAAGGCATGAGAATTTCATTTTTGCTTTAGCTGCAGCTGGCTTACACCTGGAAGGACTACCTTCCCTAAAGCCAAGCTTTCTGTCCTGCCTATGGAACGAGATCTCCTTACTGCTGAGATATGGGTGATGGGCAAAGAAGAGGCTGAAACTGGAAGGCAGAGGGAGCAAGGGAGAGAAATAACCACACAGTGGCTGATAACTAAGCCACAGCTCCGGAGCAGCTGGCAATGAGCCAGTCCTCCTTACCATGTAGACTTGAACTACCACCTCGCCTGAGTGAATCCCTCAGCCAGAACTGTGACCGAGAGATGATACGTGGGCACGAGCCTCTCTTTCAGGGACATCTCCTCCACTAAAGTGAATAAATTTCTCAAGTGAATAGTAACAAAGGACTGGCCTGGCAAAGGACTAGGAATGGTCTTCTTACCTTAAAGGTAAAAGAATTTCTAAGTACGGGCTTTTATCTTTCATCCATGCATATATGTATCTATGTCTGGATGCATCTGTCTGCCTACCTACTATCTAATCAAGAGAAGCCCATGCCTCCTTTCTTTAAAAAAAAAAAAAAGATTTATTTATTCATTCATTTATTTGAGAGACAGAAAGAGTGCGATCGGGAGGAGCTGAGGGGGAGGGAAAGAGAGAGTCTCAAACAGACTCCGCACCGAGCACCAGCGTTGGGCTCAGTCTCACAACCCTGAGACCGTGACCTGAGCCGAAACCAAGAGTCAGATGCTTAACTGACTGTGCCACCCAGGCACCCCAATAACTCCTTTCTTTTTAAGAATATACTATTAAAGGGGTACCTGGGTGGCTCAGTCGGTTAAGCATCTGCCGTCAGCTGAGGTCATGATCTTAGGGTCCTGGGATCGAGTCCTACATTGGGCTTCCTGCTCAGTGGGGAGTCTGTCCATACCCCTGCCCCACAACTTGTAACTCTCTCTCATAAACAAATTTTAAAAAAAATTTTTTTAAAGTACTGAACAGATAAATGAGAGATCTTAATGATTTTAGTTCTTGTTTTGTCAATAACTAGGAGACTGAATTAAGAAAGGTTATTGAAGCCTTCTGAGACTTTTATTTCCTCATCTGTCAAGTGCAGGCTTGGGCAGATCAACAAGGACCCTTCCAGCTTAAAGGAAAAAAAAAAAGGAGAACAAGAATAAGAACAAAAGACAAAAGAATGAAAGAAAGCTAATATTCTAAATAAACAGAAGAAAATGCCACAATGGTTAAACCAACTTTTCAGAAAAGTTTAAAAGAAAAAGTGTTGTTTCCTCCATGCCTTGGTTTTGAATGCAAGAAACATGTCACAGTTTAAAATCACCCATGTTCATGCCTTTGATGGTGAAAAAAAGCCTACCACCAAAAACCAACAAAGTTCTACTTAAAAACAAGCTATTTTCAGGAACGACTCTCCATGTTAAAGCCCTAATTCACAAAATTGGGTTTGGCTGGTATAACACTGTCTTCTTTCTGCAATTATTAGGCTCTAGAAGTTTTTTCCCCCTCCTTCCTAACAACATTTCATTTGTCAAGTGTTTGATCCTGAAATAAACCTGTAATTCCTCCTATGGTTAAGGGAATGCAGATGAAGTTCTGTAGTGTCACCCAAATGACTTTATATTTCACAGGACATTATTACAAGATGACAGATGTAAACCTTAAGAATTTTAACAATAAAGTCATGCTATCCAAAGAATGTTCCACAAAACTCAAGTCTGGGAAACTGTCCACAAAATGGTTCCATTATAAAATAAATTTGACAAAACCTGAATTTAAGGAATGCTGTGGCTAATGTTTTTACCTACATGACTTTTCTGAGTTAATCTTGCTAAAGATGCATGGAGAATTCTCCGAAACGAGTGGTTTATAAAAACAGCTGATTCCCAACTTCTTCTGGCCATCTTTGGAGCTCGTATATTCCCCAGGAGCACATTTCAGGAAATATCGGCCATGCAAGTGACAATGGATCATGACCAGGACACAGCTCTATTCAACAGCATCTCTGCCCCTGAAAGATAAGGTCTACGATTCCACTAGAAACTTCTAGGTTTGACTCGACCTTTACCCCAGATTTTACAACAAATGCAACCATAACCAACCAAAGACTTTAACACTCAAACTGACTTCCATTTCTTGAAACCTTCTTGTAATATAAAAGGATCCTCACCCCAAGAGGCCTGGCTCTTCCCTAAGCTACAGATACGCTCTTATGGTATCGGGGAATGCTAAGGGAAATTTTTTTTTCCCCTTTTTCTCTATCTTTCTCTCTCTTTTTCTTTCTAATTATGCACAGGCTTTACTCAGAATCTTTTTTTTAAGGATTCATTGTCTTTCCAAGACAATGAGAAACTACCAAGCAGACAGCTCCTGAGGAAATGGAGATCTGATGCCCACTCCCTTACCCCCCCACCCCATCTGTGCTCAACAACATTTATCTCAGGGCCTCAGTATTCCCACACTCAAAACAAGGTAAGCAGATTTCACGGTCTCACGTCTCATGAGTCTCTCACTTTTACAGGTGGCTCCTCATGACCTCTGCAGGCAATGCCACGAATGCTTCAAGCCATGGCAGCAACTTAGGGCCCAGTGCCTCCCAGGCTGGAACGGCACCCCCAGAGAACATGCTGATTGGCTAACTCTCACACTTGCGAGAACATGTTCTGGGGTGGTGCTAACACCCCAACCTGGGTATCCGGTAGCCACGCCAGGTACTGTCTGGCCAGCCACAGGCCCATTATGGTGGCTCCTCAGGTCACTTGCTAAAAGTGACCGTAAATTAAAACCACCCTGCTGTGGCTGAGAGTTGAGGCAGGGAAGCCACAGTGTAGAAACATACTCCTCAACCACCACAGGTCTCTGGTAGTATTCCCACTTATAATGACCTTCTTCTACAGGAAAGGTATTTAAACACCCAGATCTATTGTCCAGCAAGTAATGTATTCCAAGAAATACTCTCTTGCATAACCCCACCCAGATATATATTTAAGGGCAGAGGACAAGAGTAATTTTAATAATGTCTCCTAAGAAAAAGCAGATATAAGGAGAAAAAAAGGAACACTTGGATATTTAAAGGGGGGCGGGCGGCAAAAGAACTTGCATCGCCCCTGAAAGTGACCTGAGAGAAAGAGATAGAGAGCGCTCAATAGGGTTCCTTCTGATCCGTCTAGAAGGGGCCCTCAGTTCTTGCCTGTGTCCCTCCTAATCTTCCTCTCCCTCATCCCCACCTAAAAGCAAACTCCCTTTCAAAGACACCTAGGATATAAGCGGGGGCAGGGGATGGCTCCTGTGTCCACTTTTTACAAAGGACCCAGAGACTAAGAAAGCCTCACTCACAGGCTCACTGGCTTTCCAGGGGAGGCTCTACCAGCAACAGCAGCTCTCCAAAAGGCCTGGAGGGTGGTCAGCATACGGAAAACTCAAAGAAATCAGGCGCCCTCCATATCCTTCACTCAGCCTGGGGAGGCTTTTCCCCTTTTCCACCCAGTGTTCAGGTCCCACATTAAATGCTTCCTCCTCCGGGCAGACTTCCTTCATTCTCTCCACATCTGTCTCCAATTCCACCAAAACTAGTATCTCTCTCCTTCAATGATCACAAATCCCTGTATTAAGGATACTATCTAAGTATCATGACTCTTATTGGGGTGATTGCTAGTCTAGCAACTCTCTCTCCAATAAGAGTAACCTGCGTTAACGTTCACCAACCCATTCCCCTCCACAGAAAAAAATCCTTTAAGGGCAGAGACTGGGTCTAGTTGAATTCATTGAATATAAAGATAAAACCCATCTAAAGAGTTAAGACAAGTATATAAGTAATTATATACAGGAAAGACTCTAAAAACAAAGAACACAGAAAGATGAAAAATTCCAGCCTGAAAGCTCAGCAATGCTGTGTCTCTGTGTGTGTAAGACCTCCACACACAGAACAATGCATTGCCATAAGAAACAGAGGCAGCTAACAGTGATTGAGCATAAACTGTAAGTCAGGCAGAGCCTTCCACGTTTTCTGAGTACTAACTCTTCTAATCCTCAGAGTAATGTTGGAGGCATGCAGTGTTTTCACCTCCATTAAATAAGAGGATGAGACAAAGGAACTGCCAAGAGTGCCCGCCACTCAAGGAAGCAAAGAAAAGAACCGGCTTCAGACTCGGCAAAGAGACTCCAGCGAATGTTCTAGACCCTCCTGCTTCCCTGCTTCTGCAGCGGGTTGGCAACATCCCACCCAGAGCAGGTGCCCTGTGGTGCATTCTGTAACCCAAAGGAGGGATCTCTGGAAAAGGGCCCAAGAAATGGCATCATCTGAGTAAAGGAAAAGGGGCGAAGAGACATCGCCTTCTAGATGTCCACACCTACATTCACAGAAAGGGGACACTCCTGGAATTCGAGAGCAGAAGACTCAAGCCCGCTGATGGGGGTGTGGTCTTTTCTAACTGAGCAAACTTCTCAAAGTGGGACTTATTCACTCTTTGCTGTGAGCAGTGAGGCTGAACTTCTAGTCACACAGTTAATTTGTGAGTGACAGAAATGTGGTTGTTACCCTAACTGTAAACATTAGAAGTGCTTTGTGATGATCTGACTAGCGTTTTCTTTCCAGAAAAGGTTAAAGGCCTTTTAGCAAAGAACTAGCTGTGAAGAATCAAACTTAAACGGTGAAAGAGAGCATCTGTGGCCAATCTTAATGACACTTAATTCTCAGATGAGGAATTCTGTAGTAAACAACCCCTTGATTCTGTGCAAAACATTTTTAATTTCATGGCCTGCTAATCACACAGCTGTTAAATTTCCCTTCCCATCAGTTGTAAAAAAATAAATAGATAATAATTGTAATAATAATTTAAGAAACAGTTGGGCCTCAAACAAAATTTGAACCCTAATGAATTTTCCCATCTGGAATTAATAATGTAGTGGATGCTGAAATTGCCTAGATTCAGTTGATGTAAAGTTATATTACATTATTAAAAGCATCAAAATGTAAGGCTCCCAACATCAAAAGCTGCTAACAAAGCCAGCCACAGAATGGCAAGTCTACCTTGCATTCTCAGATAAGCCAGGCACCTGATGTTTTTTTCCAACAGCTTTTAACAACCTATTTCCTTTTGCGGTGACCTTCCTTACCTCCCCTGGGCCACTAAGGAGCTATACACATAAAAGTACTGACTTGTTTTTGGCATTATAGGCTTGATGATCCAGAGCCCAGAGAAGAGAGAGTAGTGTCTTCATACTGCCAACACATCTATTTCATCAATACAGGGAAGGGCTATGGAGTACAAAATGGAAGAGTGTTTTGAAATATTTGGGAACAAGAGAAGAAGGTGGTCCAGAGAAGTATGGTAGTGAGGGTAAGTCAATTTTGCAAGAAAGGAAGGAGGATAGCCAGGAAAGAAATCTCAAGCACGGAACATTGTATAAAGAAGGGGACGCATGTATTAAAAGAAATAAAATAAGCATCGGGGCATCTGGGTGGCTTAGTTGGTTAAGCGACTGCCTTCGGCTCAGGTCATGATCCCAGGGTCCTGGGATCGAGCCTCGCATCATGCTCCCTGCTTGGTAGGAAGCCTACTTGTCCCTCTCCCACTCACCCTGCTTGTGTTCCCTTTCTAGCTGTGTTACTCTCTGTCAAATAAATAAATAATATATTTGGAAGGAAGGGAGGGAGAGAGAGAGAGGGAGAGAGAGAGAGAGAGAGAGAGAGAGAGAGAGAGAGAGAGAGAAAGAAAGAAAGAAAGAAAGAAAGAAAGAAAGAAAGAAAGAAAGAAAGAAAATAAGCATAGTCAGTTGGACAGAAAATCATCAGGAGATCTTTAAAAATGTTCTCACCTTTCTGCGCATTAACACTTATCTTATAGCCTTGGCAATAAAACACGATAGGAAATCTAGAGCACTCATGTAACTGTCTCTTCATCTGGTTTGTTCCAACCTATAAGTCCATTTGCCGAAATCCTTTCACTTTGGCTTGTTCCAACCTGTAAGTCCATTCACTGAAATCCTTCAGTTCTTAAAGTCATGCTCAACTGCCTCCTCCTTCTCCCCTATTCTACACCCACTGAAACCCTCCTCTAGGTCCCCACAGCATGCTGCTTATACCTCTCCTTTGTCACCTATGTTATTTTGCTTGGTAAAACAGCTGGTCATTTATGTGTCTGGATCTCCCCCTGCATTATAAACTCTATAAAAGAAAAAAATTACATTTTCCCTTATTTCTGGTCCTTAGTGCCAGGTCTAGGCTTTACACAGCAGGCATTTATGGGATAGATAGGCTTTCTTAAGAAAACAGAGAAGAAAATGCTTCCTTTTTTAGGTATTTTTGTTCTAGAAAACCGCAATTTTGTTCTAGAAAACTGACTTATCAACTTACCCACTAGCAATCACCCTACAAACCCTTCTAAGTGACAACCACTATCAATCAGTATTTCATTGTTCGCCTCAAGTTTGCGTGAGAAGTCTAGAACATGAACATGATTTTCAGAATCGTTGTCCCAGTCTACCTAACGACAGAAGTACAGTATAAATGTACGTTGCTTTTTTTTTGTCCTGAACACAGGCTCATAACTGTTGGTATGAGAAACATTTCCAGGAACCTACAGTGCTTTCTTGAAATCCCAGTAACCCTTCAGCCCTAACTCTAGTCCACATTTCACTGAAAACAATAGCATTTCCTTCATGTTTCATCACTGATGATAAACTGAAAGAGTCAACTCTATAAAACAGAACACCAACAATAAGTTACTATGCATCCCATTGTATTTGTAGAGCACTTATACATCACTATCTCATCGGATCTTTTCCATGAGCTTCTGCAGCATGAGGAAATAGAGTAATCATTTTAGGGATAAGGAAACTCAACTCCACTAGGTAAGGTTTGTCCCCAAAACACAAAGCTCATGGAGGCGATGGCATGATGTGAACTCAGGGTTCAAGACACACCACCCAGAGATGTGTTCATTTATACAATGTGGTCTCTCTTATGTAAAGTGTTTAATAAGGCACTAGAAGTCAGTAATGGAGCCTTAGATGAATGAAAAGTTACCTAATTCAGATAAAGTTTGAGATGGGTTCCATGAACATCTAAAAGAAGAAGAAAGAGAAAGAGACAAAGAAAAAAAGAAACTACTTTGGGTTAAGATAGTCAGCTAAATTTCCTGGAAAACAGGGGTCTTGAACTGTACTTAAAAGGCATGCTAATGAAAGAGAGCCCACAAACTGACAGTTTCAGAATCATCCAGAAGCTCATCAGAAATACAAATTCTCCCACACTGTGCTCTCAGATCTACTGGACCATAATCTCTGAGAGTGAGTGTAATCTACATCTCTAATGTAATACAGCTTTACAGCAACTGAATCATCCCAGGTGATTCCAGTGCATGCCAAATTTGAAAAGTAGTGCTTGACAGCTAAGACAGGACCTGGATAAATAAGAAGGTAACAGGATGATTCCAAAAGTGGGGAAATGAAATTAAAAAAATAAGGAGGCCTAGAATCTAAACAACTCAAAATCAAATCAGTAAAGCAGGTCTAGAACACAGGACTGGAGAGCATCCCCTGGAGGACTAGGTCTGAAAAGCTTCCTTTGAAGTCAAACTATAGAGAATGCCAAATGCGGGCCAGCAGGGCTGGCAAAGCACACAGACACTTAGGACACTCAGACCCAAGTTCTCAGTCTGGAGAAAAAGCACACACAAGAACAAGATCAACATGCAATTTAAGACAAGAGGCCACACGTGGTTCAGAGACTCTTCAGAGGAGAACCTCTTTTAGCCACAAGCTGGAGGAATCCAAGTCCACCAGGCAGGCAAGGAGGGAAAGGACCACGGCAAAGGTCCGAGATTTAAAACAAAAAACAAAAAAAAACAGGATCTACTCAGCACAAGCGAGGTGCCCTGGGATTCAACAACCTCATCTGAAAAAGAAGAGATTCATAATCCTGACCCAGGAGGATGGTTGATGGGATTAAATGAGGTCATTTCTACACAGCAGCTCCTGCCCTCGGGCCTGGCACAGAGGAGACACTCAGGGCAGCCTTCCCTTTGCTGTCAGGCCGACGGAGGGTGTGAACTAGGCCCTGAGCCCTCTCTGAGGCTAAGTGCTGAGCAACTGACGTGGACGCTGTCCTCTCAAAAGATGTTCACAAGGCACCGTGCTGGGGGAGTCCTGTGGTTGGTGTAAGCAACGCCCTCAGGCACAGTCCATTTCAAGACCCAAGGCTGCTTCACTTCCTGCTTCTCACTCTTACTTTCTCAGAGAGGCTGCAGCTTCTCAAGTGTATCTTGGGCACAGCTTTCTTTCTAAATGACACGTCATTTCTACAGGCAAAAGTGTTCTAACTTCTTCTTTCAGATAGGACTCTTGGCTGCCCTGAGGATGGGCCTGGCTCTAGTCTTAGACGGCCTATCTGAAAACGGACACGAATCAGCCCAGCTGGTTGGCTGAGGGTCTCCTGAGGATGTCTCCTAGGGGACGTTAACTAGGGTTCTCGAAGGCAAAAAACAATGTGCCAGCATCAAATGAAAGCAAGCTGACTGCCGTCCCACAGGGCCTCCTAAAAGAAGCTAACATATTGTCAACACCTAAGAGGGCCCAGAGTGTGCAACTCTTCCTAGGCTCCTGGGACCACTCTTTTAGAGTGGTATCAACTTGGGCTAGTATTTATGGACCATGCATAAGAAAATGATGACTCAAAGCATAACATAGGGAAGGCAGGCAGGCATTAGCAATCTGCCTATAGTCAACCCCCAGAAAGAATGTGAAGCTGCTCAAGTTTTTCTGGGATGCTTGATCATCTTCCCACTCACTACCCTGCTCACTGTTTTCTCCCCTCTCTCCACAAGCCGCCTCCCTTCCCCAGGCCTCCAAGCACAGGATCTGCTAACACTGATGAACTAACACCTTCTGTTCCACCGACGTGCACACTAGTACCTTGATTCTATCATTCATTCCATTGCCTTAGAAAGCATCTCCCTTTACCAAAATCCCATTCATTCAAGGTTTACCCAAATGGCACTTCCCCCACAAAGACTTCCTTAATCCCCTGCCCTGCATCCCAGTTGGAAGTAGTGTTTTTTTTTTTTCTTCTCTGAACTTCCTCGCCAAGGTTCTACTTTCTACTTTCAATCATAGCTGAGAGCTGCCTTACCTTCACCCAGTGGTTTACCCCTTCTCTAATACTTCTTCCCTAATACTCCTATCATCTTGTTTCAGCCTCCCCACAGGCTGGGACACAGAACAGGCAGTTCTAATTACACTCACAGAGAGAGAGTCTAGACTGTATAGCTTAGTGGTTAAGAGGAGAGCCAGACTATCTGAGTTCAACTCCTAGCTTTGCCTCTTAGGAACATAGGACGTGGAGCTAGTTGTGTGCAGTCTCCCGTTTTCAGGTTTTCCTCTGTGAAATGGTAGGAATAACAATACCTTCCTCAGAGAGTGGTTACGAGGATTGAGTGAGTTAATGGTGCTAAGTGCTTAGAATAATGCCTAACTCAATAAGCATTAAGTAAAAGTCCCAGGGAGTTTAAATATGGCCAGGTCAGAATTTTCCAGATTTCTATCATGTTTCTTCCATCCATAATGCTGTCTTTCAGTATTGATCATCCATTCAGTCAATATTTACTGGGCTCATAAATGAGCCAGGCATGACTGTAGGCAACTAGGAAAGAAAGAGAGACAAGGCTCTGAACTCAAGGTCCTTACACTTAAGAGAAAAGGGAGGCAGAAAGGAGTCCATGAAGAAGTAAGATGACTAAACAAACTAGACAGATGAGTGCTTTTTGTTTGGGCTCATCCTCATGTCATCTCCCTCCATCCCAACAACCCCTTACAATATTCCACGCTGACGAAATAATATGCACAGAACGCTTCCTGCTTGATTTGAAACTGTATTTCGAGAACTCAACATTTGTTTAGAGCATTTTGCCTGATCTCACCAGTTTCTTCAAGGAAGGAGCCAGGAATCACTCCAGGGTTTTTCCTAATTATCCTACACACGCATTTTGGGTCATCCCTCCCCTCAACCAAATAAACCCAGGTGCATCCCCGGTGGCTGATCTGTGACTCAATAAGAGAACATTCTGTCTTGGCTCTCAGCTGCTGCTCTGGACTCACACCGTTTTTATGAGATTTATCACCAGAGGGGCATTTCACCATAAGAAAGTGTCACTCACCGAAGTGGAGACTTGACCATTCTCTCCCTTCAGGATTCCAGTTATTAAAAGAGTTAAATCAAACTAATCCCATAATTTGATTCCTGAGGAACTTTGAAAATGGTGCTACTGCATCTTACAAAATACACATTCATCTTCCTTGCCATCTTTAGGACCTCTTCTTTTTTTTAATGTTAGAAATATTTTCTCCAATTTGATTTTATTATGCTCACACTTAAAGGCTTTTCAAGAGCACTACTAAGTCATGTGCCTCAATCGTTTGTCATTCTTACCATTTCTGCCTTCATTTGCTAATTCACAACTTTGTATTCTCACACCATACCATTCTGGGGGATACTGAGGAACATGCCCTAAACAGGGGATCCAGCTGGTGATGACTGCATATAAATGGAGTGGAAGGGAGGGGAAAGTCATGGATAAATGAAAAATTCAAGTTGTGGCTGCACATGCTTCTCCCCATACTAGCAGCAACGCTAGCTGAAAGAGTGACATTCACATCCTTGACCAGAAGCAGACAAAATACTTGCAAAACTTTGATCCCTTCCTCTGCCAAGACTTGCTGTAAATCATAGTCTTTGCCACCCGAAAATCTGCTGAACTGGAAAGCAAGTTTTATGAAGGCTACAAAATGTAAGGATTAAATTCAGACACAGATGTGATCTCAGTGGCCCTTTCCGCAAATCTCAGAATGGAGAACCCTTGGCCTTTGAAAGGACTTCCATGCAGGCCTCCTGGATGCACAGGTGGAAACCGAGGTCAGATTAATCAAGATCTGTTGGCGTGCTTGCCCACTGACAACTCTCAAGAAATGAGCCACAGAGTCAAAGAACTCCAGCTCTAGATCCATCTAGCGAGGTGGGTGCCAACAGGTGGGCAAATTGATTATGCAAGCCATGTGACCTTTTACTTAAATGAAATAACATATAAAACTAAATTAAAACAAATCCCAGACCACAGCTACTTAGGTAGAAAGACCCAGGGTCCTCACGGTCCATCCTGTACCCCAGGATCCAAGGCCACAAATCCACTCAGGACCCCAGGGCTCCATAAAGCATAGATTAAAAATTTACTGATCTGATCTAATTTCAACCTTGACAATTCTGCAGAGGAAACGGAGGCCCAGAGATCAAGAGTAGCCCATGGCCATAGAGCTATCAAGTAGCACAGCCATAAATTCTCCGGAGAGAAGTCATACTGCCTTTTCCAAAATATAGAACAGTTATGATCTACAATTGCTACCCTTTTAACAGGACAAAGAAGTTGGTATAATCAACGTGCCAAACAAAATTTTTAAATGCACCCAAGGTTAAAGAGTGGTCAATAGCAAATAAGGACACCTAAATTATACCTTGGGGCTCCGAAGCTGTGGAAACACAAAACATCCATTCTCCATGTTAAAGTTTCAAGTAATGATTCTGCAGTGAAAACAACAAAATCACAGTAGGAGAATTTTATTTTCTTTTATTTGAGCCATTATACATAAATGTGTCAGGCACAAAATCAAACCACTCAAAAAATCATGTGAAATCCATTCGGTTTTAAGCACAGAAAAACAGAGCATTTGTGAGGTGTGGGAGACACGTAACCTGAATGTGCTTCTTGGGTTAGTAACTTGAACTAGGAAATTACTAAAAAAGTGTGAGGAGCCTACAAGAGAGAACACTGAGCAAAAACACTGTGAGACACATTTGATATAATAGTCACATGATTAACAAACTGTCACATCAAACTTTCCTGCAATGTGGGAACACTTTGACACTTCATATTTTTAAAAACTGACATTTTGATTCATTACTGTAAATAGAATGTTGGGTTAAATATTGTGACAAGGAACAGATCATATATATATGTACATATATATGCACTCTATATATTACATGTGTATATTTTTCCTAGCTCTGTAACATTTTGAAATATATGAAACCTTTTCTTACAGTAACAGTTTGGGTCCCTGTGTAAACAGGCTACCCATTTCTCTTGTTAAGTAGGCAGATGGACAATGTTTCTTCATTCCACAGAATGGGAATGAAGCAGAGGGATTTCAAGAGTAATAGGATGATTTAAAGAGATTCCAAAGAAGCCTGTCAACTTCAAGCAAAGGATGTGAAAAAAGTTGTTTTAATTTACTGCACCTGAATTCACAAAATCATTGGCACAAACATACAGTAAACTCTTCTCCTTTCTTCAGGGTGCTTCTATTCTACTTAGAGAAAAAGACACACACACATGTGATTCTAAAGCAAGGTAAACTGCTTTAAACATACAAGAAAGCCACAAAGTGCGCTTTTTTCTTTTCTCTTTTCCTCCGTTTTATTCAGAGTGCAACATTTATTGTAAATAAAATATGCTCTTAGCCATTGTTAGAATAAACTGATTCAACTGAATTAACGTATAGTCACCCATGGGGGCCAAAAATTTCAGAACGATTGCAAGAGGACTCAAGATAACCTAGACAAATTTTTTTCTCAAAGAAAATACAGTGTTTGACAATACAATTTTCTAACTTTTCAATTTTACCTACAACTCTAAAACAAAAGGTAAAATATTCATCTCCCTGAACAAGTTTAAATATCAATTTTCCCTTCATAATTCCAAAGTTATTACAAACTTTCCAAGTACAGACAACTTTATAAGAAGACCAGAAGCTAATCACACACACACACACACACACACACACACTCTCTCTCTCTCTCTCTCTCTCTCTCTCTCTCACTCTCTCTATAGAGGTAGACTTACAGACATATTTGTCTTATGTATTCAACTTTCTCTCTGGACATTATGCCATTGTTATTCAACTCATTCTCCTCTTTAAAAGGAAACATGAGATAGATAGATACATACATACATACATATATACATACATACATAGATGATAGATAGATAGATAAAATATCTATATATAGCATGTCTAGATATCTAGATATTATAGATATTGTAGATATCTATTATATAATACATATCTAAGATACTACACTCACTACAAATAAGCTTTGCCTCTGTTGTTAAATTTAAATTAGGCGGGGCGCCTGGGTGGCTCAGTTGGTTAAGCGACTGCCTTTGGCTCAGGTCATGATCCTGGGACCCCGAGATCGAGCCCCGCATCAGACTCCCTGCTCGGCAGGAGACCTGCTTCTCCCTCTCTCACTCTCCTCTCTCGCTTGTGTTCCCTCTCTCACTGTGTTTCTCTCTGTCAAATAAATAAATAAAATCTTTAAAAAATAAAAAAAAAATTAAATTTGGCATCGGTGTCCTTCCTGAACAGATATATTAAAAAGAGAATGATTCCAGATTTATGGTTTTTCAGAAAGGATGTAGAATGCTATCAATCACACTCATCAAAGTCCTACAGAAGTTAGGAAAGAAGAATGGATACCATCTACTGAATTCAGCAAATGTTGAAATGAACCTACAAAACAACAGTATCAACCAAAATCCAAAACTTAACATGCAAAATTTCTTACCTCCTTCCTTGGTAACCAACAGTGGTCTCATTTTGTTCTTAGATAAATTGGTCAATTCACTTTATCCCCCTTTCCTGGATGTATCCAAATTTATTAAAAGTTTACAAATTCAGGGCGCCTGGGTGGCTCAGTTGGTTAAGCGACTGCCTTCAGCTCAGGTCATGATCCTGGAGATCCGGAATCGAGTCCCACATCCGGCTTCCTGCTCAGTGGGAAGCCTGCTTCTCCCTCTCTCACTCCCCCTGCTTGTGTTCCCTCTCTGGCTGTGTTTCTCTCTGTCAAATAAATAAAATCTTTAGAAAAAAAAAAGTTTACAAATTCTTACACTCTATTCTCAAGTTTATCTCAGTGTTCAATGTAAACAAATTAAGGAATATAGAAATGCACTGTTTTTCCTTGGCTTACAGGGGGAAAAAAAAAAGCAAAAGCGTTGTCCAAAGCATTATGACAAATCACTATTCAAACCTGAGGCCTCATAACGATTTTCCCAAACTCTTAAGGAGGTAGGTTACAACCTTAAAAGTTTGGAAACTCCTGGAGAAAACGTTGAACTACTGTCTATGCAATAACACCCCTCCCATAAGTAGTAGTGAAGAACAGAAATAACATTACATTATTTAAAAACAGAAGATCTGGACACAGATCCAATCCCCACCATTTATTACTTGAAGTGAACTGGAGCGAATGCCTTGACTCATTTCTTCACTGCGGAATGATGACACTGGAAAGCAACAGTGGGTTTTATGGAAATTAAGAACACAGGAGAAATCATACAGAATCCAAACTGGTAAGAACACTGTTCCCCCAAATCATAACTTGCCAACTTTCACTGTCAGCTAAAAATATTTTAAAAGGTCACCTGAATTCAATCAAGTTCAACTTAACAAAACATATCGTATGCCCATCATATGGATTTTAAGTTTATGCCAGATGCCATGTTGGAAAGGCAGCGGAGAAGGAGGAAAAGAGAGGAGGAGGGAGGAAAAAGAAAGGGGAAAAACCCTTCTAATCCCCTTGGGCCCTGAAATCTTGCGAAGGAGTCAGCATCTCATATACAAACTATCTGAAGAATATGTAACATGATATAATAAGGCACCTGCCAAGAAAGGATGTGCTAACAATGACTCTATGGTATCTTCTGCGTGGCCCTACATGAGGTCAGGAAGGATTCAGAGCAACAGAGAACACGACATTTTCCCCCACCCCTTAACCATCTACTTCTCAATGACCTCATCCGTGGCATCCTATAGGAAGAGTCTCTGCCAATGGGCACAGTTGTGTGGCACCTCAGACACGCACTGTGGACATCGATCAGCCCCACGCTATCCAGAAATCCCCGTCACTTCCTCATTCCTTCCTCTGCACTGAGTTCCTCTCCCTGCTCACCTCTAGTGCCCATTCTTAGAGACCACAATGTCCCCGGGCCCGGCCCATCTCCATCCAGAGCCTTCTGGGCTGCAAGGGCCCCCAGGCAGGGCAAGTGCCACGCAGCTGGAACCAGAAAGAAATCAGGAAACCCGAGTTCCCATTCCAGTCTCATCTCTGTTTTCACTCTGTGACCTTGAGCAAGTCACTGTCACTCCATGGGCCTCAGTATTCTCACCCAGTGCATGAGCAGAGGGTATTTAAAAACCCATCCTACTCTGCAACATTCCACGTCTGTGTCCTGACCTACAGCTTCCAGTGGTTTCTCAGTGACAACTGGGGCTCACCAGTCACACTGCTTCTGAAGAGGCACTGACATGACCACATCGACGGTTTCTATTGTGGGGAAGGTCAGGGGCTCCTTCAGAAAATAGCTGATCTAAACAGAGCCCAAGGACTGTCATGGCAACACTGCTCACAAGCTGCCAGAGGTAGGGAGGAAAAGCCGCCAATATGCCCGCACAGCTGCCACATTTCAGAGCAGCGCTCAAACCTCGTTAATATCATCTCGCTTAATACCAAGTCCCATAGATCATAAGCTATTTTTACTATGTAGTTAACAGATTTGTGTCTCGTCTTCCCTGCCAGCATTTTCACAGTCCAGCGCAGAGGACTCAGCTACCCAAGAGCCCTGAGAACTTTGGGCTTCTCAGGGATAGCTTGGGAGAAGGAGAGACAGGGAAAAGAAAAACGAACAGGGGAGGGAAATATACAGTCGGTGGGTTGGAGGTGTGGGGAAAGGAGGGAGAGAGATGTAATAAGAGTAAGTACAGCCAACACAAATACTCATGTGGGAGGCACTCGAGTCCGGTTCGCCCAAGACTCAGCTCTATATTGGGAAGCACACTGGTCTACCCACCTCACTCTTGATCATAATGTCTTGTCTTCAGTCAGTGACCCTTAAAACAGTCAGGTGGGCAACTTTGCAGAGCTCTGTGCCCATGTTCTGGGAGCTAAGTGCCCATCTACTATTGTATGCTCATCGGAGATTCTAAGGAAGGGCTTTTGCTAACTATCCTGTTTACAACCCGCCTCCCTCATGCAGAGGGCAAATTCTAGCTTACGACTGAGCAACCGAGCTCAAGTCTGTGAATGCAACTGTCACGGGGCCTGTCGCGTATACGTCTGCTTGCTTCTCTCAGTTTCACAGAGCAGCAGTGCCCTGAGTGACACCTGTATTCAGGTCTTCAGGGAAAGGAGGTACACAGCCAAGCTCCGAGTGGTGAGCAGGAACTCTGGACACAACCATCCCTCTTCTGCTTGGTCAGATGGGAATGCCATTCTCAGACCTGCTGCTAACTGGGCTGGTAAAGTATGATCAGTCATTTCCTCCAGGGAGAGAGGGCTCTAGACAACTGTTAAGTCCCTTTCTGGTTCTGCAGTTCTTTAAGCCTATACAGATAAGCCTCATATCCGTCTTAAACACAAGCAACAGGGAGTGGGAAAAACAATTGAAGAATATAGTTATGGGCTTCTTTATTGAACATTAGGTCTAGGGCACGGCTGGGAGCTAAAGGGGAATCAGAGAAGCAGAAAATAGTCTTTAGATTCAGAACCCTTATACTCTGTGTACAGGAGGGATAGGGAGGGGTGTGAGGAAACATGGAAAGGTGGCAATCAAAATAAAGTTTCATTATAAAACAAAGTTCAAGGCTGAGACCGTATTTCAGAGCCAAGGGGTACAGAAAGACGGCTTCCCTGGGAGGAGGGCTTTGAGCCGATCCTTCAGGCAGGACAGCAAGGTCCACACAGGTAAAATGGAGGGAGGTGGCATTATATAGGAGTTGGCATTCTATGGGAGAAGGGTTATCGGTATCTTGGATGGTTAAATGTCTTCTTTATTTTACGTCTTAGATCATTTTAACATTCTGTGATTTATGCATTAAAGGCCGGCATAGTGACAGTCATGGCACCCACCCCTCATCACAATGCTACACAAGGTTAATAGGAAAGGAACAGGACACGTGGACCCTGGGCCCCATCCCTCGGGCACAGTCAGCCGGAAGGGTGGAGCTAAATGGCTCATCTGGCTGTGGGATAGGAGATCTTACAGAATTCCAGTGGAGTTAAAGCTCCTTGACAACTATCTTGCCCAAAGCTCATATTTTGCAAACGAGTAGACTGAGTTAAGAAAAGAAGAGATTTCTCTCAACTGGAATTTCCATTAGCCATTTCAAGTTCTCTGGACATGGCTGGTAGTCACCTGCTTCTGGGTCTCGCCTGAGGCTGTTTCTGGCCTGCCGGAGATTTCCCCTCTCCACTTCCTGCAACACCCCATCAAAGCTCATGTAACCGTCTTCTAAAGCCAACTCCAATCCAGTTTCTATAAGAAACCCCCAGGTAGAAAAAGTTCCTCAACTCCTCTCCCTCACAGAGTGTAACTACTGAACTCACACATCACACTGAGTCTCGGCTGGCCTGGACTCAAACTCACCTAGTCACACCTGCCACCTCCCTTCTTCGATTTCTTAGCAACCCACCCTGCTTGGTAGGTGCCAAGTAAATGCTTATCAAGTCAGGCTGGTCTGCAACCTCAGTTTTCTGACCCTCGGCCAAGCAGCTTCTCAAACACATCATGCCGCCTCTGATCATTCTAAGCCTAGAAATGTGCAATCCCCAGAGCTGCAAAAATAGCTCCAGTCACCTCCAAATCCATCAAGATCAATCCATCTTGCTCCTGGCTAAATATGGAGCAAGAAGGAAGAGACAGAGAGGAAAAGAGAAGGAGCAAAGGGTGCAGACCACACACCGGATATGCAGCCATGCCCTTGAGCCAAGGAGCGCAGGCATGACCATTCCGGCCTTACCAGGAGGAAACCTGCTGTGTAGATATTGAGTGGCCGGCCCCAGCGCTCATGCAGGCTCCTCAGTGGAGCAAGCGCATCCCGTTCTGCAGTCTAGACGGTTCTGTCTATACCACTGTGGATGGTCTCAACACACAGCCATCGGTGGGACAGACCCATTGAATCCCCAGTGGAGGATGGGAGCCATCTGGCAAAGAACAGCATGGCAGCCACCTATGGCAAAAGCTGTGTACCGAGGAACACCCAACCTGCAACGTCAGGGTGAAATCACGGCAGCAGAATCATGAGACAGACCTGTGTAACTCCAGAGGCACCCCAAGGCACACATCAGATGGGAATTTAACAAAAATGTCTTTAAACACACGAGGACTGAGATGCCAGCACACAGAGTGATGGCCCTAGCCAGACAGCAAAGGCATATTGGCACCACTGTAATTTGTCCATTCACCAATATGCTTCCCGAAAAACACCCATATGCTTTCTTTTAGCTTCCATATGCTTTTTTAGCAAGGAAACTAAAATATTTCATTAGTTTTGAGTAATTAATAATTACTTATTTCACAATAGTCACCCTCATTAAAACACGAAAATAACTGATTAAGCTGCAGGATCCTGGCTTTCAACTCAAGCTTTTTTCCTTTTTTCCTCTTTTTTATTTATTTATTTAAAAAAAAAAAATTCTTCTCCTCTAGGAATTGAGTAACGGAGTAAAACAGCCAGTGTGGAAACATCCGCACGATGGGAGAATGGGGAGTTCTCATTTGCACAGCCTGGCGTGCCACTCAACTGAGACATCATGGTTTCATGAAAAGAACATGGACTTTGTGAGCAGAAAGACTTGGGATCCAATCCCAGGTTGACCCCTGTGAGTTGTACTTCTGAAGAAGTGAAAGGCGTTGAAAAGATAAAGGCTGCTGGATTCCTTCAAGCTAGCCTTCCATGATTCCCAGGGAGCCACTTCACAGGCCTCCCTCCCACCTTCGCAAGGCATGGGGAAGGCAAGCCCCAAAAATGCTGGCAGCGTGCCAGCCACTGGCACCAGGCCATGGTCAATGGTCTTAAGGTTGATCCCAGGCATAAAACAATGCTTCTCAAGCTCTAATGAGCATATGAACTACCTGGGGATCTCGTTAAAATGCAGATTCTGATTCAGGAGGCCTGCAGTGTGGCCTGAAGTCTGCATTTCTAACAAGCTCCCAGGTGATGCGATGCTCCAGGTCTTCAGACCAAACTCTGAGAAGCAAGAGCCTAAAAAGTACCAAGATGAAATCAGGAAGTAGAGTCTATGGACGCAGGACAACCATGCCTGTCTCTTCAGGCTATAGTGAGGACTACCGATCACATTGACAATCACACCTATGTGTATGGAACTTGTCCTCATGATAGTCCCGGCAGTAGAGTATGATGTCCATTTGACAGAAAACAAAACTGAGGCCCAGAAAAATCAGGTCAAATCATACCAGATTCCCAATCCAGATGTGTTAGCCTATCGAGTCTCTCTGCTGTGTGTTAGCCTGTGGACGACAAAGTCTTAGGTCGACACTATCACAGAGGCTGGTATGAAGTCTGGGTGATACTCTGCCTCCATTTCCCCCACGGCAAGGGGAAGACATTGCACCTGACAATCTCTGAGGCCCCTTCGATCGTTTGACACCACCTTTCGCTCTCACGGCTCCCACACACTCACAGTGGGTCACCGAGCCTTAAGCATTCACTTCGCACATGTGGCAGACATTACATCTTGGCATGATCCAAATTCGAGCCGCTCACATCTGCATTTGTGCTGATCCATGCACGGTCAGAAGTCTATCTCTGTTAAAAAATCCCACGCTCAGTCTAAGAGACAGAAAACAACACACGGATTCCCCAAAGCATTGACATTCCAATCCAGCTGATAACTCATAGCCATCAAGGTGCTGTGACTCTAATCTGTTTTTGTCTCCTCCTCATCTCACTTACAAAAATGGAGAAACTGAAACTAGCCTGATAGAAGCTTGAAGAAAAAGGAAAAAATGAGTTATTTATAATATATTTTATACAACTGTCCAAGATGTTGTGGTCTGCCATAAGGTGCCAGATAAACATTTAATTAATAAATTATCGTGTTAATGATTCAGGATATGTGATCTTGTCCCTCTCTGAACTCCCACAGCATACATTCACTGTATTCCTCTGGGGCCCACTGACCACTTCCTACCTGGGAGTTCTATAGTTTCTAGAATTTTCATTGTCCCTATTCACATTCAGTATGATCCCGAGGGACCAGATCTGGATTTGAATCCAGACTTCGCTATTTATTAGCTGTATGACGGGGCAGATTACTCAACCACTCTGACCTCAGCTTCTGTACATGAAAAACAGACAAAAAAATAAGTTTCTGTTTTGTCAGATTAAATGAAATAATATATAAAAATGGCTATCATTTACTGATTTCTGGGTTAAAAGTAATTTGAGGGAGTGAGTGAAACGAACAGAACAGGAGTCTCAGTGTTAAAATACCACTGAACAGTTGTAGACATTGAACTGTCCAGGGTCAGGCTCATAAACGAGGCTGAAACTCAGAGTAGAACCACAGGTAAACTGCGAAAAACCCAACAGCAACAGGAAATATATGTCAGCCAAATGTCATCTCAGGCCTTGCATATCAAAGAACGTTTTCTGCTTAACCCAGAATCTACACTGGCCTTCAGAAGGTCTACAAGCCTCCTAAAATTATAACCAACATTCTGTGCATATGAGCATATTCTGTTTCATTGAGTCACCTAAATTCTTTAATATTCCATAGTCTTCTTCCCTACACTGCCCCCCCACACACACACACGAGTTAAAAATTATTGCCTTAGGCAAGTCCCTTGACAAAAAGAGACCTGTCATCTGAAGGGGAGAAAAGGTGATTTTAATTTTAAAAAGGCTGAGGGAGGCAAACGCACTGTTTAGAACCTCCACGGGCAGTGAGAGTTATGATAATGAGTACTCCAAATCAGAGAAAGGCAGTTCTGGATTCAAAACCAGCTACACACTTCTTATGGGACCTTGGGCTAACCAGAGACTCTCGAAAATCAGGCCCTTTGACATCATCTATTCCACCCTCCTCCTCCTCCTATCGCACAGATGGGGAAACTGAGGTTCAGGGCAAGGTCAGGGCTTTACCAGCCAAAGCAAATCAACTGGAGCCAGAATCTGAACTTCAGACTCGGTCAAATGATTTTCACACTCTGTATTTCAGTATCAGAAGTCCAAGATACATGCTTAGATACAGTGTTCTCTAAACTAACTCCTAAATGATGGATAATTTCGACTCCCTCCTCTGGACCTGGAAATCTCATGAACACATGAGTTTGGTTTTGGCAAGGATCATCCCAGCTGCTTCTCAGTCCCAGCCCAGTCCCATAAGAACAAGACAGAGAGACAGTCTGAAAGAATGAGAGATGCTGCTATTAATCTTGTGTAGCCCTGCACCTGGGAATTACAGGCCTTGAACTAAATTTCACTTTGTTGGCTATTACTCTCCTGCCCTCTTGCTTATTAATCCTTCATCTGTCTTCTCTTTATTAATGTTCCCAACTATGCACAGTAAATAGCCAGCTAGGAGCTCATCCTCAGCCTCCTATAATTCATTGGATCAAAAAAGGGCAGGAGGCGGGTGGAGGAAACAGAGGTGATGTCAGGGTCAAGTAATCTCTTACAGGAAGGACTTCAGGGGAATCCACAGTCTCTAATAAAAAACAGACAGCAGAAGCCAGCCAGAATCTCGTACTCCACTGCCCCATGGAATTAACAAAGATGGCCGGAATCCACTTTTGCTTTGAAAGCATCTCACATCCCTGCATTGACACGGAGGCGGGTTTTGTCTGAAAGCCAATGGCCCTTGAAATACCGGGAAGAGAAAAGACAGTTTATAGAAAGAGATCTCTCTCCTGAAACAGAAATACAACTGTAAAGTCAGAAGAAAAGTCTAGACCAGGATCTGCCGCTAATACCTTAGACAAACTGGACTCGCTCCCTGATCCCAAGTCTCAGTCTCTACTAAGGGACTTTGGCTAGATTGGTTCTTAGAGTCTCCTCCAGCTTTGACATTCTCACCTCTCCTTACAGATCAAGGACTCAACCAGGAAAAACCCAACAGAACACCCCATCAACATTAACCAGTGGATACGTTTCCTGGATTCTCTAAAAATGAGACCCAGACTATGGAGTAGAGAAACATGGAGTAAGATGGAATTGTTTTCTTCCTTTCTAACTTCAGAAAAGTGACAGCAGGAGAAAGAAAAGAATGGCTAAGTAATAAAAATCACAGACAACAGGACATTTGACTAGAAATCATGCCATGATCAACGGGTCCAACTCGCTCTATTGTTAGATGCTGAAATGGGCCCTGGAGAGGGAAAGTGACCTACCAAGGTGACACGACCAGAGCTGGGATCAGAATGAGAATTTTATGACTTCCAGTTCACACATCACAACATAAAACACATGGCTTCACTCCCCCAGAACAATGCTATTCTATCTAGGTAACTTAGAAATCAGTCCAAGTATAACTCCTGGCCTCCATCTCTATCTCAAAAAGCAGTAACTGGTTAATTTGATTTAAGGTAGACAAGGGCTGTTTCCATCAAATTATAATAAAAAATCCACTCTAGCAATAGAGAGAAGTCCGTGATAATTAATTCAGTATTATTCATCCTCACTAATGAATCACCCTGTAGAAAACAAGGATAATCAACAGTCTACAGGAGGCCAGAAGCTTATTCTTGTTCAAGTACAGATCTTGCCTATTAAAGAACATTGGGTATCAGCTGTAAATAGTAAACAGGGTATACTGTTTCAGATTCCATGAAGTGCAGCTTTAAATAGATTTGGTTTGGAAATGGACCAGGGAACACACCGCAGTGAGTGGACCAATGCTGAAAGCAGAGAAAAACATGATTATACTCATTAAGCGGATACCTGTTGACACATCTACTGTCAAGTCTAATTATTTATTTAAACTGTTACTCTTTCTTCATTACTGCCACTGATACCAATTATTACCACAAGATTATTTTCAATTTCTACAGCATGCCCAGAGAATATTTACTTCTCTATCTCCCAAAGGTTATTTGAGAAGTTTTTAACCTTCCCTGCCTACCAGTCCCCGCCTCCAAAATATGGATGGATAGCTGGATGGATGGGTAAAAAGATAGATGAAATCCCTCCTTCTCAAGAGCAATTATTTCTTAGCCTTTCAAGGCCTGCTTAAACTCCTATTTGTAGTTTCAAGATGGGTTTCGGTGCAGAAGAGGGGCATACTTACGTAGTTTCAAAGCTTACTCTATTAATATTTAACAACTGGCATTTGGAGAAAAGTTAATATAACTGCAGCTTCTAAATGAAACACTTAGATCTCTGCCTAACAGGGCTATCAAAAACTATAATATTATGTGTCTACAGGACATTTTTTTCTGATAGATTTATCCACAGAAAGGAGTTTTTGCAGGAGTAATTTAGGGACTAGATGGGTTGGAGTCATTCCTATATTTTTGGCCGCTACCATTTTTTATAATCCTCTCTTTCGTAGGAATGAGAATAAAATCTAAACAATAAGTGGCTGCTCCGTGTGATCTAATTACAGAGGAGTTTCACAGCCCATACGTCACCTACTTTCTTTGCCTATGACATGTTCTTTTGTGATGTGTATGGTGAATATTAGCTTTAAAAACCATACTAATTTTAAAACATATTAATATAACACCATAATTTCCACTCAATTCTAAATGATTCTGACAAATACAGGGCATGACAACAAACTTCAATTTTTTTCAAAGGTCTAAATAGAGTCACACTGACAGTTCAAGATCATGGAAAAAACACACCAAATGGAATGATTGAAATAGTCAGCAAAGCAAATGTTGCAGTATTTTAAATGCTGATACCAAATCCTCTACAGAGTTGCTATCCTACAGGGCTTGCTGTTAGGAACACCATATTGACGATGTCGCCTCTTTTTCATCCAAGACTTCTCAAAGACAACATAGAACCCAGCAGGCCTAACTGGGAAGTGCAAATATTGGCTTGTTAGCTGCAAAAGAAAACTCCTGTCTTGCAAATTTTGCAACCACCATGCTTCTGTTAAATTTCTTTCTGGCCTCTGTTTTCTTGACAAACTCCAGACAAATATGCCCTTTTGCCAAAATCCTAACTCCTTTGCACTGGTACCCCCAGAACAGGGACATGCACACACTACGGTGCCTGAGTTTCAAAAACCTCTAACTCACTTTCTGTATTCTAAGGATTTTGGTGTTGTCACTGTAGCTTTGAATAATGTCTTCTTGAGACCTTTTTGGAACAGCTAAAAGACAGTGATGGACCCGACAAGTGGAGTTTGGTCCCTTCAGAGCCAGAAAGCATTGGAGCACAGTGCAGTGAAAAATTCCCCTCCATCAAGGGACAGGAAACCAGAGAGACGCCTTCCTGCCACATGCTAGCTGGGAATACAGAGACAGAGGAAAGGAACACAGCACATTATAGAGCCAGTGGTACAGTCAGTTAAGCATCCAACTCTTGGTTTCTGCTCAAGTCATGATCTCCTACTTGTGGGACCAAGCTCCGCATTAGGCTCCATGCTTAGTGGCCTCTGCACCACCCCCCACCACCACTCATGCTGTCTCCTTCTCTCTAAAGTAAATAAATAAATCTTAAAAAAAAAAAAAAGAACATAGCACATTATAGACATTTAAATACTTGTTAAACCCAAATTTTTCGTGTTGCTCAGATTTTTGTGCTTTTGGTATTAAACCAGGAAGGTTACAAGTTGAAAGGGGAAATTAAATCAAGAAGAGATAAAAGAATGACAGTTCATCCTTTCGGCCATTTTTTCAGGTTGTGGTACTCATGAAATACTTTTGCATTTCTCCTGGTGGGAGTAAAATCAACCTTCAACATCATTGCCAGGATGCCGACTAGCATTTCATAAACATGAAGATGCTGATCCTCTCTCACCTCAGCTGGCTAGCTCCTGGAATGGTCAGCAGACACAAGGTCCGGGCAAGCTGCAAGGCCAATGTCTGTAAATGAAAAAGGTAAATGTCACTCTTAGCTACAAAGCTCTATTTAAAGTCTTACAGATATATATAAGTTTCTTGTTTTGCAAAACATTTTCACATTCATTACCCCATTTCACTCCATAACCACCCAAGTGAAGATGCAGGAAGATATGTGTATCTCCCATAACCTCCTAACAACGACACGAAGAATGTTTGCTTCAAAAAAACAACGCCTCAAAATTTAAAAATTAAGTGTCCCAGGGCACCTGAGTGGCTCAGTTGGTTAAGCAACTGCCTTCGGCTCAGGTCATGATCCTGGAGTCGCGGGATCGAGTCCCGCATTGGGCTCCCAGCTCCATGGGGAGTCTGCTTCTCCCTCTGACCTTCTCCCCTCTCATGTTTTCTCTCTCTCTCTCTCTCTCTCTCTCTCTCTCTCTCTGTCTGTCTCTCTTTCTCAAATAAATAAATAAAATCCTTAAAGGATGTAAAATTAAAATTAAGTGTCCTCTCAACCCTTAGGTGAAGGACTTCACTTCACTGGTAAGGAAACAAAAACTCATGGAGGAAGAGACAAAAAGAAAAAGGAACAGACATATTTCTCAAGATTAATGTCACAAATATATTGTGAGTGACTATTACTGTCTTCATTTTACAGAATGGAAATGGAAGTTCAGGAAAAAAGGTGGGTGGCTTGGCCAAGACTATGCAGTACAGTACCTAGCATGGTCCAAGTTTGGACTCTGGTCCAGTGATCTTTCCTTTATAGCTTAGTCTCTGGGCTCTTAGGTTAAGAAAACACAAACAACACATTGACTTTATCCACTAGGCTAGGTGGAGGAGAGAATAACACAATAAAACCAGGCCATCTGACTGACACGAGAATGTGGCAAAGAGCACATGGGATTTATGGTCAGTCTTCCTCTTAACGATGTCCTCAGGCAGGTTACCCAAACTCTCTTGAGTGTCAATTTCCTTATATGTAATTGGGGATTATAATATCTACTTCATAGTCAAAACGCAGTTAAACTTTTTTTGTAAGACTTTTCTCCATTATTTCATGTCTATAGATATGGACAGTGGTGGTATACAAAACAGTAATATTTCTTCCTATGAGCCCATGTTTATCTGATCAAAGAATGATGTTATAAGCACATAATGCTGGACAATATCATTGGGTTGGCAATTTCTTCGATTCATATGCCTAGTTCTAAAACATAGCAATACTTCCCAATATGAATCTCCCATGGCCTCACCTAACAACGACATGAAGAATGTTTCTTTCAAAAGACAACACCTCAATATTTAAAAACCATGTGTCCTCTCAACCCCAAAAAGCAAGAGATGCTGCTGCATCATGAATCGTTTAAAAGTCTATACGCCTTTGGGCCAGAAGTTCGTCCCTTAGGTTCAGAAAGATGGAGCTTCCAAGAGAACAACATAGAAGGCTCAAATAAGATGAAGAATAGAACATGGTGGATAAGATATCCAGCAAGAAAGTCTTGTCACAGGCCACCAAAATCAAAACATTAGTCATCTTTACAACCAATTTTACCAATAAGGAAACCAAACGTCAGAGATCATGGTTAATATGGAGCAGACCAAAAGGTAACCTTGAGTCTTGACATCCAAACCAGTAAGGACCCTTCTATTACATGATGCAGCTTCCCATTTGGGAGCACATACCATATAAAAGTCAACTGTCAAGTCACCAAAGCACATTTAATATTGAGCCCTGTTTCTCTGCTAAGTGAAGGGTGGGGGGGCGGAGGCAGGGGAGGGAGGGGGGGGTGCGAAAAGAGAAGACCTCATATCTGTGGTCTAACCAGAACGTGACACACTACGAAGCTGTCTGATACAGGGTTACCGTGAAGACTTTCTCAGCTCTCCCTGGTACAGTTTCAGAGATGCAACATCCTTGGCAAACTCTCAAAACACAAGCCACAGAAACAAAGAAGCCAGCACCCCTAAATTCTCTCTCATTGAGAGGTCTCTATGTTCAGCAGTAGAGAAGCTGAAGTCTCCTAGCTACAACGTTCACCAGCCCTCTTCACATGATTCAAATGTCAAGTGTCCTCAATAATTCCGGCGTCTTACCTAATGCAATGGAGTTCTCCACTAGACCCATAAAGGCATCTTGGACAACTGGCAAACCCCACTGGAGCATCTTGTTAATAAAGCCAGTCGTCCTTAGCTGCCTCTGTATTTATTACTGCTGACCAAGACCTTGGCCCATCCTCTCTCAAGAAAAATGTTCTCATCTTCAGAAGCAATTTCAATCCAAAATAAAGAAACCTGTAGGCTCAGCATTTAAATTGCAAACCTTCAGCCTATTAATTAAAGTATATGCAAAAGCAAGACTCACCCACTCAACTTGCAGCTGGTACAGAACAAATGATCATTTACACTGTATTTGGGGAAAAACAGGAATGAACAAATGAAGCGAATGAAAAACAGAGAGAGGAAAAAGGCAGAAAGGAATGGAAGGGTGTGAGAAATGAAGAGAGCAGAGAGAACTGCTCCAACAGGTTTTTCACAAAGCACAGTGGCTTCTGAAGCGAACCCCGCACCCCAGGATAATTTCTAACCAACACAGTTCTGCGATAATGAACCTCACGTTATGAACACAAATTCCAACTGACACCAGAATCACTGTGGCCAATGTAAAGATACCTCTTACTACCTGATATTTTACACATGCCATAGTAACAATGAGCTACACGACAGAGCCTTGTTAAAACTAGCACTAAGCCAACAAATGGGTAACTCCTTAGCACTGTGGTCCCAGACGTCCCTCCTGAGTACAGGGGTGTTACTTTGAAAAGAAGAGCTGGATGGGAGGAGTGACTGGGTTCTGCTCTTAGCACTTTAATTCCCAAATCTTTTCAATTAGAAGTTGCATGAAATATATTGTTTGTTAGCTTCTCTTTTCATAGGTCTTGACCATGGCTGTCCCCAAACCACTTGTGAAAAGGCCAAAAATCACTTTGTCTGGATTTTGTGTGTTTGCCTGAGTTTTAGGGAAGGGTAGGGGTGGAGTGGAAGGATTATTAAGATCAATTTAAATTAAATTATTTACTTATTTAAATTAAATCATATATTAGATTTTCTTAAACACTGTCATAATCTCTAACATGATTATGAGGAAGTCTGTCTCTGAAAACAACTAAAACATTAGACCAGGCCAAAGGCATTAGGTAACAAACACAGAAAGGCCTCTACTCCCATCATCAGATCCCATACAAAGAGCATTTTTAAACACACTCTAGAACATTTTTAAATGCATTCTCTCACCCGCCATCCTAAGATACTTATCAAGAATACAACATATTCCATAGCTTATGAATGATTTGGTTGTCTCATTAAAGTAATGTTTGCCAGTATTTAATTGCTTCCCTCCCTGATTTTAATTTCCTCACCTGTCAGCATCTATCAGAGGCACTGAGATCTTCTGACATCCTGGCTGATTGTGTTGAAATTAATCAGATTTTTAAAAAGTAAATTGCTTTGGCCTAAAGGTAATGCTCAGCTTCTTAATATGATGTTTATAAGGGTTCTATCAATGCAACTTATAATCTAGAAATTAAATGAGGTTTTAGAAATCCTAAGCAAAAATATAAGTAGCTCACAAATTTTCAACACTGGACTTTAAAAGATCCGTACTTAAAAAAAAAAAAAAATTCCATCAACAAGTGCTTATTGGACATACAGCACTTGCCTACAGTCCCTTCTGGCTAAACAGAACAGAGGAAGACATGAAACTACCTTAGAAAGCACGGAGAAGCAGGTAAAAATGAAGTGGAACTCATTTTGACCAAAGGAGCTGAGAATCTAGTCACTCAAAAGGTACATTTTGCATCTACAATTGTGACCACCTATATACATTATGTTCTCACACAGATTAATGATTCTACTCTGAATCTCCATTCAGTGGGGTGAAGTGGGTGTTACTGTTAGCAATAGTAGCAGTATTCCCATTCGACAAGTAACAAAGGTGAGCACACAGTGGTGAAAGGACACTTTCCTAGATGCCTTGTTATGGACAGACCAAGTGTTGCGATCTAAATAAAATCAGAAAATACAGCATGATCACCTTGGAATAAAAGAGAAAAAATTCTTTGCAAGCCCTCCATACATAAGTATTCAGTGCTAACCCTTATGCTCTTATCTATCAGTAACAGTGCTTAAGACGCTCTGGAAACCCACAAGCACCAAGCCGTTGTATAAGAAGTAAATGAAATGATGGACTGAGAAACACTTTGTAATGTGCCATACTATCATGAGATTATTTTTATGTATTTATGTTATTATTGCTACTTTGGAATGCAGAAAAATGCATACAGGCAATAATTAGGTCCCCAAAGCAAACCTATATATAATAGCATCACATCTATCTTTCAGTTATTCTCCTGGTTCTAAGGCCCAGAAAATAAACAGAAGAATGAAAAATGTTGCATGAACACCATTGGAGGGAGGAGGAGAGTCAAGGGTAACACACAGAACTTAGTGGTTGGTTTTCACAGAATCGGCTTAATCACCATACACAATCTAAACCCTACTAGGGTCTAATTTTTCTAGTGGACTTTAAGCCCCTTACTCAACCTTTAAGCATCCCACCTGCTGTGACACTCTTCCCAACCTACAAAGGTTTGGTAAAGTAGCCCTTCTCATAATCCCTGGTAGGATCCATTTCTAGATGACAAAAATTACCACACTGTCTTAACACTTTTATTTAATTATGTGCCTTGAGGAAAGAAACCCTGTCTAATTCAGGTTTCTGAACTCCAGACCCAGAATCTAGAATCTGATCTTTGGTACTCAAGAAAATGTTCAATGAGTGAATGTATGAACAAATTAAAACAGTGTTTTATGTAATTCCTAAGGCACCTAGCTCAATGCATATCATATTAGAAGTGCTTAGTAAATGTTGGTTGAGTTGACATTAATTAAATATTTAATTTAAAATATATTTTATATTTTAAATTAAAATAAATGGAATAATTTATTTTTCCACATTTTTTATTTTCCAATAATTTTCAAATTTTCCAATAATTTATTATTCCAAAATAAGTGGAATAATTTCCACTAAATAACTCTAAAAGCTACTGAGTGAGGAGTTCAGTGAGGACTTACATAACATGCAATGGCCCAGTCACCACTAACCCATTAAAGGGGTGGACAAATATTTTCTACAGGAAAAATAATAAAAGCTTAATACACAAGTAGAGATGTAGGCAGGAGGTGAAAAAAGTTCATGTAGATAAAAACGCATTTACCAAAAACCCATGGTAAGTTCTAGGCAAAGTAAAAGAGAAATGAATCTAGAAGTAAAAAGAATTTTTTTTTTTTTTAGGATTGTAGGTATGAATAAAATCTAGAAAGGATAGAAAAAGAAAGGGAGAGACAAGAAGACATTCTTAAAATAATATATTCTAAAAATCAAGTCATGTCTACAAAAAAGAAAAAGAAATTGGAAACAATAAAAAAAACCTAAAAGCCTACTGAATGGGAGAAAATATTGGCAAATGACATATGGGATAAAGGGTTAGTATCCAAAATATATAAAGAACTGATACAACTCAACACCAAATAAACGCACATAATCCAATTAAAGAGCAGAAGACATGAATAGACATTTCACCAAAGAAGACACCCAGATGGCCAACAGACACAGGAAAAGATGTTCAACATCCCTCATCATCAGGGAAATGCAAATCAAAACTACCGTAAGATACCACCTCAAGAAACAAGAAGTGATGGGAAGGATGTGAAGAAATAGGAACCTCTTGTAGTGTTGGTGGGAATGCAAACTGGTACAGCCACCGTGGAAAACAGAATGGAGATTCCTCAAAAAATTAAAAATATAACTACCATATGATCCGTTAATTCCACTGGGTATTTACCCAAAAAATACAAGAACACTAATTCGAAAAAGATATATGCACCCCTATGTTTACTGCAATATTATTTATAATAGCCAAATTATGGGAGCAGCCCAAGTGTCCACCCGTAGATGAATGGATAAAGAAGAGGTGGTATACATATATGCATATACATATATGGAGATCTGAGCTGTTTATCTCTCAATACTGGGCAGCTAAGTCTCTGAAACACAGAGATGCTATGGCCCATCTTTTAACACTGACTCCCTCTCACAGCCAGGATGCTACACATGCCTTCCCTGATATATATATGGATGTACGTATGTTTACATACAATGGAATATTCATTGTACACGAATATACAAAAGAATGAAATCTTGCAGTTTGCAATGGCATGGACATAGCTCAAGAGTATTATGCTAAAATTAAATAACTCAGAGAAAGGCAAATACTTGATTTCACTCACATATGAAATTTAAGAAATAAAACAAATGAACAAAGAAAAAAGAGACAAACCAAGAAACAGACTCTTAACTAGGGAGAACAAACTGATGGCTAGCAGAGGGGAGGTGGGTGAGGGGATGGGTGAAACAGGTGATGGAGATCAAGAGTACATACACTTACTACGAGAAGCACTGAGTGATGTGCAGGCTTGCTGAATCACTATATTGTACCCCTGAAACTAATGCAACACTGTATGTTAACTACACTGGAATTAAAATGTTTAAAAATCAAATCATTGGAAAGATTAAAGACAAAAAGAGTTAACCAAGGAAAAAGTAACATTTATTAAAAAACACTATGTTTCTGTAACTGCACTAAGCATTTTGCATACTTCAATCCTTTACAATATTCTTAGAATTCATTATTATATAGATTTTGCATCTGAATAAACCAAGACTCAGAACAATTAAGTAATCTGGCTGAGTTCCCCCAGTAGTAAGTTACAGTACTAGAATTTATATCCTAGCTACTTTTCTTTAATTATTGAAGTATAGTTGATACAATGTTACATTAGTTCCAAGTACACTAGTGTTCCATAGATACACATGGTGATCCAAGAACTCTGTAAGTCTTGTAGGTCATGCTATGCTCACCACAAGGGTAGTTACCACCTGTCATCATATAATGCTATTACATCACTCATTATATTCCCTATGATAGCCCAGCTTTTAGACCCATAGACTCAATACTGTTTCTGGATCTAACAGAGAAGTGGGCTTGAAAAAGAACCCTAGAGGTGGAATGCATGGCTGAAATCTAGAAAGTACTGTGGACTTGGGGGTGCAGGGGAGGTAAAGAATATAAGCATCCAAACCTGCTGAAGTCCTAAGAGAGAAGTAGCAAGAAGCGAAGAGGATACAGGACTCAAAGCTACCCTTGAGAATCTGAAAACTAATCATGTCTAAGACATGTTACATGTTTGCAAAACATGCAGCGCTAGAACTCTTATGATTGAAACCATGAAAACTCCAGTTTCAGAACAATGCAAATGAGAAATTTAAACACGAAGCTATCCAGCAGTAGAACAAACGGCCTTACAAAGAATTCCAAGTGCTCAAGTAGAGGCTCAATGGCCATCTGTCAGGGAAGGCGTGTGTAACATCCTGGCAGTGGGAGGGAGTCGGCATTCAAAGATGGGCCACAGCAGCTCTATGTTTCAGAGATTTAGCTGCCCAATATTGAGATATAAACAGCTCAGATCTCCAGATACCAATCTGAAGAATGGCCTTTGAAGAGGAGACCCCTGGGTAAAAGAATACCCATTCAGCACATCTACAGAGCGACTAGGATATGCCACACACGAGACACGCACGTTCAGACAAGCAGAAAACACACTTTTAAAGGGTTAAAATAGAACTGCTGGTACACAGTATGTGAGTCTAATAAATGGCTAGACGGAGGGATAACCGGAAATCTCAGAAAGGAAGAGAAAAACTTAAATGGTTCATATGGAACCAAGAGTGCAAACCATCTGTTTTATGCAAAGAAAAGGAAGTCATCGAAGGCCTAAGTTTAGGGAAGAGCTGATTCACAGGGGTGACCAAAGGTCAAATCAGAGCTCACTTCCAGTAACTGAGATAGCCATGGAGGAAGAAGCAGAAGAATGTTAGAAAACAAAGTCAAAGAAAAGAAAAAAACAAGGCAATAAAGCTCACAGGTGGGAGAGAGCGATGAAATATTGAATAAGAAATAGGAACAAAGGAGATCTTGAAAAAGAAAACTCAACATATCAGAAAATGAGAGCAGAATCCATTTGAGAGTGCGCTAGCCCACTTTTTACATTCAGCCAGATTCACTCATTTTCATACACTGCGATGTGTCTCACCCCAAGCCCCCAAAATCTACTGTAAATAGGAGAGGGGTACTGAAGAGGAGACGTGGTATCTGGGTCCGGTGCCATGGCCTTTCCCAGCATCCACCATCACAGTGTCAGTATGACTAATTTTTACTGAAGAAAACAGATCACATAAAATATTACCATCACTAAAAACAAAGGCAAAGCGTAATTTTTATTGGACGACCTCCCTCCTATAGGGGAAAAAAAAAAAAAAGACGGGGAGGAAGAGGATTTAAATTGCTGTGACAGAAAAGAGAATGGGTGTGTGTGCAGTTACTTTTCCTGGGACTATGAACAAAGCCAGGTGAAGAAGGAAGTGGCTTCTTCAGCCCAAACTCCCCGTCTTTTCTCCACCACAAAGCTGGAATTCTAAACAGAAAATGAACAAGCACTGAACCACTGCTTCAACTTCTCTCAGCTCTTGGCAAAGACAAAATCCATTCTGTTTAAAGAGTAGCAGTGGGGGCACCTGGGTGGCTCAGTTGGTTGAGCGACTGCCTTTGGCTCAGGTCATGATCCCGGAGACCCGGAATGGAGTCCCACATCAGGCTCCCTGCTTGGCCAGAAGCCTGCTTCTCCCTCTCCCACTCCCCCTGCTTGTGTTCTCTCTCTAGCTGTGTTTCTCTGTCAAAATAAATAAAACCTTAAAAAAAAATAAAATAAAAATAAAAAAATAAAGAGCAGCAGTGGTCACTACGGAAGAGTGGAAGAGAGGGCCATGGTGCGGGCGTGAGCATGGAGTGGGGAAAATATGCCAGGGGCTTCACAGGCAAAAAAATATATATATATATGGAAATTTTCCCAAATAAATTCGATAATTATATATATTTAGCATCATATTCACAAAAGAAGTTCAGAAACATCTACCTGGAGATTCCTGAAACTGGTACAGGAAATCCAAAGAAGAAAAGAGGAATTCACTAATAACTGGATTCTTGTCCAAGCTCTGCCACTAACCAGTGCTGTGGTCCTGGCTGGGCCCCTTTCAGCTCTGCTTACCTAAAAAAATGAAAGGACAGGATTAGATCACTGGCTCTCAATGTCCATGATGAGTGTTTTTCACAGTGTTGACATCGGCACCAATGGTGCAAAAGCAATCAAGAATGGGTAAAAATGGCATAAATTGAGCAGTGGCACCAAAATGTACTGAGAGTCAGTGTACTTTTCACCACCAGGTCCCCACAGGAAAGGGGAGACAGGGCTAGTTCTACTTAGAACTCTCCTCCATGCACTAAAAGTGATTAATTTTATTAAACTCAATCTTTGAGCACACATCTCTTTAATATTCCATGTGACAAAACAGAAAGTGGGCACAAAGACCTTCTGGGGAATCCCAAACTACAATGGTCATCTTCAAGAAATGTGCCTGTGTAATTGTGTGAACCAAGAGCTAACCTAACAGCACTTTGCATGGAATACCATTTTTATTTGAAAGAATAACTGACAAACTGTGGTCATTCAGATGTGGTGTTGCCAGACACGGTCTCAAAAATAAACCAAGAGAATCCATCATTTCAAAGAAAACAATTAACAGAATTTGTTGCCAATGACAAAAAGCAGTTTTAAAGTGAAAATTAGAATTTTAAAAACCTTGCATCAATTATTATTGTATACTTGGAATATTCCTAATAATTTTATAATAATATGTGATAATTATAAATACATATTATAATAATATATTTTTTTGATGAAAGCAGTGGTGGAGATATTAACGAATGTGATTTTGTTGTTGTTACCAAATGTAACTTGTCAACATCTGGAAAATTAAAGTGAGCCAGTATTTCCAAATGACCAATTTGTGGTGTTACAGAGGTGGAGATCAATTCAAAGTGAGTATTAGACCAGTTAATTTTAATATAACACAGTATAAAGTACAGTGATATGATTTCAGATTTCGTATTAGGGAACTACCACTTGTCAAGTTTTGGTGTAGTATTAAAAAAGGAAATCCATAATTACATCTTTCTAATTCTTTTTCTAATCCTTCGGTAAATTCTTTCTGGATTTTCTTCATAAACTTTAATTCAAAGCATATGTTGTGACAAATTGACATTTTTCTCACTATTTTTTTAGAAAATGTACTTATTTTCATACAAGCATTTTTCTTTCAAATCATTTTTATTTCTGCTTTAATTTCTAAGATGAGTATCATTAGCTATCATCCACATAAACAAAAACTCATGCTGAAGAATGTACACAGGTCCTGAAACCAAACCACAGCCCTTGGACACCACCTACGCATGCTCCCTTCCCGCCCAGTATCAATCTCCTTTGCTTCTAAACCATGAGGGGAGACACAGAGTGGCTCAGCGATGCCTTCAGATCCTGCTACCTGTTCACCCTTATGTAGCGGCCACGTCCGTGAACATCTGGAAACACTTAAACATCCGTATGACTTCACTGTGCAGTAGGCCCTTTGTTAATAACAAATATTTACTGTGTATGCCTTCTATGGGGAAGGTACTGGTTAGGAGGGCACTTGGATCAGAATCCAGACTCCACCACTATTCGCTATATACTCTCGGCCAAAATACAAAACCTCTCTGCATCTGTTTCTTTAATGTGAAATAAGAATGGCAACAGCTACATCATAAGATTTATTGTGTAGTTCCACCAAAATGATCCATTAAAATTCTCACTGCGGGGGGGACCTGAGTGACTCAGTCAGACATCTGCTCAGGCCCCAGGTCAAGCTCCCCAATCAGCAGGGAGTCTGCTTCTCCTTCTTCCTCTGCTCATGCTCTCCTCTCTTTCTATCTCTCTCTCTCAAATAAATAAATAAATAAATCCAACCCTACTACACATAATGTCTAGTATATAGGAAAAAACTCAGGAGATCTTACCCGTTGTTATTATAACTAGGGTGTCTCTCACTGTTTGCAACGTACATGAAAGAAATAAAAACAATTTAACCATAGCGTAGCAGGGGCTCAAAATCTACCCCACGTGCTGACATATTCAGCTCCATGAAAACTCAGAGGCAAAAGTATCCAGGAGGCCTTATTTCTCATCCCCAAAGGGAAAACATCTGCCTTTGGCCAGGAATTTTCAGGTGGGGACAGTGACCAGGCACTGCCTAAGTTCCTCTAGCTCCTGGTGGTGGACCCAGCAAGCGCTGCCTCCCAACATCATTCTTTTGGCACTGCAGTGAAAGGCCGAAGGACTGGGAGTGAGAATCCGGACCTAGTTCTTGATCAGATAAGGGAGGGGACTTTGACTTTCCCTCCCCACCCCCACCCTCTGGAAAAAGTCTTGTTCAGTTCATCTCTTCACCCCATGGAAAACCCAGCAGGAACAAGGCTGGGGAAAAATAAAGACGCTTGTCAATCCGAGGTCGAACTAAAAGAAAAAGAGATGCCCTCATACTGCTAAGAATAGATTGCATGTAGGAGAGAGGAGGTGCTTAATAAACTTCTTTCAATTAAAAACATAATCTGGAGGAACAGACAAACGCACGCTTACCTACAATTTCTTTATAAAGATATAAGGGGATTAATCCTTAAACTACTTATACAGGTGAGGCCCAGTTTCATTTTTAAAGGAAAAAACATGATGCTGCCTTAATTTTACCTCATCAACTCCACGTACAACCACTCAAGTGTCAATATCTTACTCGCCCGATAAGACTTTAACGCTGATTTAATAGAATGATGTAAGTTATGCTTCCAGAATAATGTATAGAAACGATTATGCCCCCTTAACAGCACTTGGATCTTCAATCAGGAAATTCAATTTTAGCTGCAAAACTATGTTTTGGCAAAAGTGCAATTGAACTCAGTGTACTTGTCACATTTCTAAATATACTCTGGTCACCATGACAACAGGGGAGACTGATGGATCGCTTAAAAGAGTACGGTATATTTAATTGTCAGCATTTTAAACTGACTCAGAAAAAATGCTGTGTGATAGGTCTACTCACCATGGTTACTGCCGGCTGAGTCCATAATAATAAAAGACTCACATACGTACATCGACAGCGTGCGTGCAAAGAACGCGCAAGGCCTTGTATTTCCGACCACACTACACACCAGACTTAAAGCTTTAGCAAGGACTTGTTCTCATTAAGGTGCCACCTGAAAACACCTCTCCCAGACTGTCAGGATCTGCTTCTGTACCCAAGGTTGCGACAGCAAATCCCAACTCTGATTCCAACACCTGGTCCCTGTCTTAGACTAAAGATAAAGATGAGCTTAAGGCTATTTTCTCCCCGAAGAGGGGATGAGGGTCTCTTTCTCTTTTCTCCCATGTAGACTCATTCCCCAGCGATAACCTTCTGGGGTCCATACATCCCCTAAGCAACCACTTCATGAGCACCGCTGCTATGCCTATGCTGGGAAAATCTTCTACAGGCTGGGAACTGAGTGCCAACAATTAGATACCATCCCCACATTTGGGGAGCTGACATCCTAAGACTAAGGGAAGACAAAGATAGAAACAAAGAATCCATTAAAGAGAATTTTATAATTCAAATGAACTGATCCATTAGACTGCACCATGTACAGTACCTGGCACACAGTGAGGACTCAGCGAGTCATCACTCACTATTATAACGAGATAGCTCTCACCAAATGAGCTTGCAATATACAGAAAGAAAACAAAGGCATGGTAGCCATGCTTCCTGAGAGCACTGTTACACAGAACATAAAACGAGATAAAGGGAGAGAGAAACGGGGAGTGGAGAGGCGTGCTACTTCAGCTACAGGTTAAGGAAGACCTCTCCAAGGAGATGACATTTGTACTGAGCCTAGAACGAAGAGTCCATTCCAGCCATTTATGGAATAAGAAGAAGGTCAAGTGAGAACAAAACTGGCTTATACACAGGACAAAGTCTTACTGAGTAAAGTGATTATGGAGTGGAAGATAAACAGCCCACCTCACAGTGCCTTTGTGGGCCACAAAAAGGTCTTCTGAATGTTTCTAGATACGATGGAAGCCCCTGTATGGCAGTGGGGGGTGGGGGGGGGGGAGATGTGATCCAATTAACAACTTTAGAAGATCTCCCCCTGTGATGTAGAGAAGGGCAACAAAAGGAAATCATAAAATATAGAAACCATTCCAGAGACACTATTGTCACAGTCAAGGTAATGAATGGTGACTTGGACTGAGTCACTATTCTCCTGTTCTAGTGCCTTTCCACAGCACCTGCTTACCCTCTCGACCACCTCTTGCAAAAATGGTACTAAGAGCAACTAGAAATAGGAAAGAGTTCAAAGGTAAAACATACACACACTGGCTAAGCATGTGGACAGAGGCCCTACAGTATGGTGGCAAACATGCCCCATCATTCCGCAGGTCTGGGTGGGACTCAAGATGCTGTATTTCCAGCAAGCTGCAGGGCTGGTTGGAGGTGCCACGGCCCAGGAAACACATGCTTCCGAACCAGGAATGGAAAGGCCTGGAGGCAGGAACACCAGAGCAGCAGGAGGCAATGAGAGCTCAGTTTACAGGAATACTAGGTGGAAACAGAGAAGAAGGGGAAAATCCAAGAGTGGTAGCAAAAAATATAAAATCCAAGACTTGACAACAAATAATCCATGAGCAAGAATAAAAAAGAAGATGGGAGAATTGATCTCGAGCTTTCTTTAATTGCATTATTCACTATGCAGACAGTTTCCATCTATCTAGTGCAAACTACTTTCACAATGAATACTGCCTATGGCCACAGTCTATCCCTATGAGATAGAGCCACGGAAATGACTGTGGTGACAGATAATAGTAAGAACAATAACAACAACAATAGCAATCTTTTACTGACAGCTTATTCGGTGCTAGGTGCATCAGAGTGTGTGCGATCACCAATTTTGACAACAACCCTATTCCTAACTCACAGATGACAAAAATGAAACTGTCTAGCTCACCCAGAGTCACTCCTGCTTCAGCTGGATTGAAACACAGGAACAAACCATAAAATCTGTTACCTTGACCTCCATTTTGCCTAAGAAGCTGAATCTATGGGAGAATGGGACAGCCACTGGGGGCACCCATCCTCAAAGTCAAGGTTTCCTTGGACTCTGACTAACCTTCAATACTGCAAGTGGCAAAAGTTGATTCATGGACTCTAGGAGCGTAAGAGTGAAGTATGCCAGGTCTAGTGGCCAATCTGTGGCAGAACCGTGACTCATGTCATAGCTTCATAACACGAACGTAGCTTGAGTGTTTTTATGTTCCTGCTCAGACTTTGTTCTCTAACCCTGCTCCAGTGCTCTTCCACGGCCCCATTTCTCTCATCTCAGCTCTGGTCTACATTTTCTTTCCAACTTTGTCTGCACAGAGAGGAACTGGCTCTCTAAACAGTGATGGTTTGGAGTGAGAAAGAGGCCCTTGTTTGTGAAGATGCATGGGGAACGGTAGTGGATATTGACAAGACATCAGTAGATAAAAAGGATGAGCTGAGACATTTCCCCAGCCCAGGAAGTGGGTAAGAAATGAGCCACAAGATCTTCCTTCTAATCACCCACACTGTGCTTTCCCAGGATGATTCACAGGTATGGCTCCACCGACCTGACACAGGGGACCATCGTCAGGAAGATGAAAGGATGTTTTTATGCCTGCTCTCGCTGTTTTTTTATTTGTTCCTTCTTGAGTAATAACTATTAATTGTGCTATGCGGGCAGTGCAGAGATGAGTCTACCGGGAAGCCAGCACAAATCCATCAAGTGCTTTTAGTCCGAGCTTTTTAGAAGCAATTGCTTACCACATTCTCCCTGCTCCTTTTCTCAAAGCTAGAATTAAAGTGGAATTTACCACACAGTTACCAAATACCCTCCTCCCCACCTCCAAAACAAAGACAAAAGATGGCTATTGGTCCATCACCAACAAAAATCACAAGACATATGTGAAAAAAACAACTCATTTAGTGTTTATAAAGCCTAAGTATCGGTCCCTAAAATAGGCACTGCCTTTACATTAATGTATGACCACCCTGGGAAGCAAATACTGTCCAATTTGGACAGATGAAAAAATCCATGCTCAGAGATGACACATTATTTGTCTAGAATCCAACAAGCAGTTAGAAAATAAACAGCGGCCTTCTGACTTCAAGGCCAATCCTTTGTCCACTCATCACAACTGTCCTGTACATGCCTCCAAGAGAACCCACGATCTTCCATGCTGCTCTGCAGAAGAATCAAAGTTTCAAATGCTTCTTAGATATAAGGCTCTCTGGGGTGCCTGGTTGGCTCAGTGGGTTAAAGCCTCTGCCCTCAGCTCAGGTCATGATCTCAGGGTCCTGGGATCGAGGCCGCATTGGGCTCTCTGCTCGGCAGGGAGCCTGCTTCCTCCTCTCTCTCTGCCTGCCTCTCTGCTACTTGTGATCACTCTGTCAAATAAATAAATAAAATCTTAAAAAGAAAGAAAGGAAGGAAGGAAGGAAGGAAGGAAGGAAGGAAGGAAGGAAGGAAGGAAGGAAGGGGAAAGAAAGAAAGAAAGAAAGAAAGAAAGAAAGAAAGAAAGAAAGAAGTCTGTCTGTAACCAAAAGGGCTCTTTAAAGAGGTCTCTGGTAGGAGTCATGAGCAACAAAGCCATCGTAGACTCTAGAAGGCTTGCCCTGACCAGGGCGAAATGGTCTTGAGTACAGCTGGATTCAGGAATCAGTTAGAATCATGCCTAAGATGGAATTCCAGAAGCTCTTGATTTCCCAGCAGAGGGTTCTGACCAAATAACATCTAGCAAAGACTGTCCCCTCCCTCAGCTCCAGGGCTTGCCCAGAGAAGAAAGATTCAGGGAAGTATCTATGATGAAAGACTGAGGGCCTCTAAGTCCTGGGTTCACACCGGCTCTGGCTCATTGTGAAGTAAAATAAAAAATTTTTTTTAAAAAATTAAAAGTTAATACAGTCTATGTTTAAACTCATCTCTCATTATTATTCCCACACCCTTCACTGTATCAATAGATGTTACAAAGGATCAAACAGGAGGGATAATAAGAAGAAGCCAATCTTCACGGCCTTTCATACACTGTCTGAACAAGGCGAGGATTAATATGTGTAAGCAGCATCCTTTTCTGTCTCCCCTTCCCCAGAGGGGTGATGAGGTTAAGGATCTTGAAAAGATTCTTTATCATAAGCAGAGCTGACAGGGACACCTGATGTGAATGGTAATCAAATCAAGAAGTAAATAAACACTCGGATCAATGTTCTTTAATTTTGGTGGCTGATTTAAGAAAAAGGGTTGCCTTATAAAGGTAGCTGTTTCTCTCTTCCAACCATAAATACAGGGTAGCTTCTTAAGGTTTTCTCTTTTTTTAAGAAGTTATTTTGTATCTCAATAAATGCTAGCTAACCACCTTCTGTGTGCTAGTTAATGTGTGGTTTGGGGGGCAAAGATGGTAGAAAGAGAAAAGGACACAATCCCTATTTTCAAAGAGCTCAAAGTCTGGTACCTAAGGCCAAGCACAAAATGTTGTGATTTTTTTTTTAAGTCAGCAAGTTATGTTCTCAATTATGAAAATACCAAATGTCAGATTCTTCTCCAGTCCAAGCAATAATGTAAAATGAGCCAATTCTTCTGAATCCGATTTTTTAATGAAAATTATGACTGTTGAAGCTTTTCCTTTTAATGCCAACATTATTAGAACTCAGGTAAGAACACAAGGTCAATTTACTGTGTTCCATATTCTTCCCAGGCTCAAACCACCATCCAGTAGAAATATAATGTGAGCCATAGTCACAATTTTAAATATTCTAGTAGGAAAAGAAAATAAAATAGAACAGTAAAATAAAATAAAATGAACAGCAAAAGATTTACTTTCCAAAGTATACAGAATATTATCCTTTTAACATGTAGCACTGACCACATTTCAAGTTCTCAGTGGTCAGATGTGACTACCAGTCATCACTGGGATAACACATCCCCAGTCTGTCCTCAACCCGCACAACCCAGTAAGAGAACAAAGTGAAACGTTTGACAGAGACAGAGAGACAAGTTTTACAACAGACGTCAAGAGGGACGCCTGGGTGGCTCAGTTGGTTAAGCGACTGCCTTCGGCTCAGGTCATGATCCCGGAGACC